>JAXRKP010003246.1:0-20189 GCA_037039925.1 Doris montereyensis | reverse complement strand
CAACTTAGGCTACATCTGTAATCGTAATATTATTACGTCACTGTAAAAAATGGTTGTTCTGGATTATTTTAGTTTGTAATAAACTTTCTGTTGCTAAATTTAACTTTTCCCCTTTTATCGGTGAACAAAACATTTGTATGTTTTCAGGCCACCTATCAAAATCTGCCTTAAGGCCGGCAAAGCCTTAATTAATTCGGCACTATGATGATCATGATATGATATTTCTTTTGTTTATAATTCCGTTGTGTCTTTTGTTGTTCCATAGTCCTAGCATGATATTTTCTTAACCTTCACATTTTTTATCACTAGATAAGATCTATTAATAGCATAGGTTTTTTGTCATGTCAAGTTCGGGTGGAAAATCGAGCAATCGAGACAGACAGAGACTGAAGGAGACAAACATAAATAAAGAGACCAAGGGCCACAGAGACAAAGAGTGCCAACAGAGACGATGTGTGTAGGAGACAGAGAGATATGGCACAGACGAGTCAGACAGATAGACAAAGAGAGCCTGAGAAAGAGTGAGAAGACGACAGACAGGTGGACAGACGGAGACATTGAAAGACCGAGATAGAAAGAGAGAGAGAGAGAGAGAGAGAGAGAGAGAGAGAGAGAGAGAGAGAGAGAGAGAGAGAGAGAGAAGAGAGAGAGAGAGAGAGAGAGAGAGAGAGAGAGAAGAGAGAGAGAGAGAGAGAGAGAGAGAGAGGAGAGAGAGAGAGAGAGAGAGAGAGAGAGAGAGAGAGAGAGAGAGAGAGAGAGAGAGAGAGGCCAAGACCGACATAGGAAAGAGACACAGAGAGAAGGAGGGAGAGAAAGAAAGATGGAAAATGAAAGACGGACAGACAGAGACGGAGACTGAGGCAGAGAGATGCCCAATCCAATTAAATCCAGCAAGTCGCAACTTCATGTGGATAAAAAGAATCATGACTGTTTGAGAGAAATGGGCAGACAGACATACCTAGCTGCGCCTCAGAGTGATGTTATTGAGTTGTTGTTTTTTTTTAATACTAAAAACGGGGGTTTTTTCGGGTAGGGAATTCCATAACAATAAACGAAGGGTGTTAGGCATGAAGGAGTTCAGACGGACATTCATTTGTTAATGTGGAACGAGATATTATTTATTTTTTTTCTTGGATTAATTTCAACTTGAGATGGGAATTGTTGTTTCTCCTTGGCGAGCTTTGTAAAGGAACTTGACTTTTTGCCTTGTTCTTCTTTCACTCAAGGGTGACCAGTTCGCATCCTTCAACATATCGCTTTTACTTCTTCTGTGTTTGTTATGAACAAATATGCACGCTCTTCTCTGTATTTATTTGAGTTTGTCCACTTGTTTTTATTCTAAACAGTATTTTATAGCACTGTACTCCAATACCGGCCTCACAAAGCCTTTGTAACAGTTTTCTCTTGTGTGTTTTGGACAAGACAGCAGGTTTCTTCTCAAGAAGCCCAGTTTCGCGTTGGGTTTTTTTTTCATACTCTGTTGATGTGATGTTGCCACGACAAGTTATCACCCAGGGTCAAGCCAAGATACTCTGCTTTTAATGTTGTCTCTAGTTTCTCATTGCTAATGTAATAGTGGGTTTTTTTTTATCACATTTCGTTTATTTGTAATTCGAATTCGGGGGAAATTCAATCTTCCATTCTTGCTCCCAAATGTGTAGACTGTCCAGATCTCCTTGCAGTATCCCTGCATATTTCTGTAGCCTATAAAATAGTATCATCGACAAACAGTCTTATTTTAAAACCCTTCGATATTCCTCTCAGCATTACGTTTCTGTGTAGGACGAAGATGCGAGGGGTGGGGGGGGGGGGGGGGGGGCTTATACGGTTCCTTGTGGGGCACCAGAAGAACAGGAAGAGGAGCTGACATTTGAGTTTCAACCATATTTTGTTATCCAAAAGCAGGTATTTTCTTATATCCCATAGTGATCCCATGGTGATCAAGCTTTTTTCCAAATGCTTTGGTTGTGCACTTTGTCAAAAGCTTTACAAAAATAGACAAAGACAGAGAAATCGATGTGGGAGATTTAGAAGATGAAGAACAGTTGAGAATGACATGGGAATTAAATGGATATGGTTTCATGACAATTTTTTTATCGCAGTGTTTCCCCTTCTATTACGCACGTTTGTTATCGTCTTGTGGCTTGTGAACTGGCGTGAAAAGGGGTTGCCATGTTGGCAATATTGCATGTTTAACCTTCATGACCAAAAGTTCTTCCGATATATTCATTGTGATACCGTTTAAATGTTCTCAAATATTTCGTTATATGCTGGGGGGTTTTATTGTCTCTGTTGGTATACGATAGTTAAAGGTAAAGTTTATTTGATGAACATGTTATTATTATGAAGATTATTTTATGATTTACACAGTAACAAATAAGCTTAATTAGGACAAATTATCTGGCATATCTTGTAACCGATCTTTGAACTTTGGCCTTCCTTGAAATCATTGTTTCAAGTTGTGGTGCAATATTTGGAGGTGATAGTCTGACGACAACATCTATTCTTGGCTGCCAGGCTGTATAAAATTAAAACTTCGCGTGCAAACATCATCCTCTGCAGATCAAAGCCGCCGTAATTGTTGGAGGAACTTTTGGATTTCTTGGATTGAGATCTTGTTTTAGATTTCTAGATCTAGACTCGTCGGATAAACTTTGATTTTAATTTTGATCAGTAAATTCTAGTTTCTGCAGTTCTAAATCAGATTTTAGACCTAGACTAGATCAGTCTTGATTCATTGAAGATAATTTTTATATTCTTGACTTTAAGAAGCTTTTCATTTGAATTTAGGCGAGGACATCTCTGCAGCTCAACTCTGTTTTTGATCGAAGTCACTTCTTCCTCAACACTCAACAACACGTTGGAGGCCTCAGCCACTGATTTTCTCCCAGGTCGCTCATATTTTCACTCCATGTCATTACCAGTTTGTAAATTTTATCTTACAAATAACAAGTGCAAATTCGGAGACAATTGTAGATTCATACACAGCGTCAACGAAAGCCCGCCGCCACGCTTTAAAACGACAGACAGTGAAAACCATGGAGAAGCAGTAAATACAAATCAACCAGTTGCGTCAAGTTCTTCAGCAAGAAATTCCTTTAATCAGCCTGAGAGTCTGCATCATGAGGTGTTAGTTGAGCAATTAGCGTTGTCTTCTCTTAATCCTTCCGCAACCGCATTTACTTTCAACCGGGATAACGATGAAAAACAATATGAGGCAGTAAAAGACCAAAGACCGAGCAAGCAAAAACCACCACAAAAGAAAATTTGCAAGTACTTTGCTCAACATGGCACATGTACATTTGGACGGAATTGTTTCTTCACCCATGCTGTTCAAAATGAATGGGCCGCACATCAACATGATCCATCGAATCAGGGTCACAGGTCACATGTCAAACCAAGAGATGTGGCTCCACGCTTTCAGAGGCAGCAAATTAGAAAGACAGAATTATCGGCCGTGTCCATCGCTTCAAAGGACATAAAAGAAGAGCCAACACCAGATGAATTAAATCTCTCTCAAAACACTGATTTGCCCAATCCAAAGGGCAAAAGTAAGCCACGTCAGTGTTATTTGTTCAAGCTTGGTCGCTGCAGATGGGGGAAACAGTGCAAATTCTCGCATGACCTCAATGAAAAACAGGAAGTCTCTGTTGCATCCTCTTCACGAAGTAAAGGTCAGATTCAGGAAGACAACAGCAAGACAACTCTATCTGAGCACTCGGTAATGCGAGAGATTACAAGAAATCATCGCATAAATAATTCCTCAAGACCTGTAGCGCTGAAACAAATAATTGAACTGGATGAATTGGAGAAGGAAGGCAATGAACACTATCGGGAACTGGACATAAATTATATCAAGAAAAGGTTTCCGAAGGGCAGCAACATTATTCTTCAAGATGGGAACAGCTTTGTCTTTCAAGCAAAATTTTTGCCTTCAGACCCTGATTGGGTAAGTATGACAGTGAAAAGTTGAACAAGAAGGCGATTTCAGTTGAATTACTGGTATTGATGCGTTTTAATGTTACTGCTATGTGTCCATTTAAAAATCTTTCAGCTTTATTAAGTTGTAAAATTTATAATTATAATATTTCATTATTCTTTGACAAGAACTACAGGTAGATCAAAATCCATCCCTTTTTTCTGCAATTTTTTTGTCTGACTTTACCAATGTCATCATTTATTGCTGCTGCTACTGCTACTATAAATTATGAATCGTCATTTTGTAATTGTTTTAAAATTGGCTTTCTGTTTGAGTTACATTATGTACACATTGTTAAGTGTATGTAGATCTATATACATGTATATATATATATATATTAAGGGAGGAATCAGATTTTCATATGTGTACAACGACCCATTCTCTGGGAACAAACAACTGACTATTTTTTTTTTACGTTTTGTTTTCTTTGACCAGTCCTTTGATATAACAGCTTTTAATCTGGAGTTTGCATTGCCAGAGTTATACCCAAAGGAGGTAAGAAATTAGATAGTATAGTTAATAAGGATTCATATTTTAAGAGCCTTTTTCTCATTACATTGTAAGTTAACTTTATGTGCTGTATCATCACGTCTTTATATATTATAATTCATTTCTAAACATGCTAAATCTAGATCTCTTCGACATAGTCGGGACCCAGCCATTATTTTTACATCTATCACCTACGTTTGGCTCGGTTGGGGGGTGGGGGTAGCTTCTACTAGGGGTTGGTGGGGGTTTGTGTGTCACTAGTGTCAGGGGCGGTGATCGATGTTAAGATATTGATGGCAGGGTCTGGACTAGGGAAATCCTCCCCTTTTTTATGTATTACAATTACATTTCAATCCTCAAGAGTAAGAATTTTTTAATCTTAAATTTATATTACAGTCTGTACATATTTTATACATAAATAATCTAGATTCTAGATCTACTAACAGAAAACAAAATAGGTGTTGATAAAAAGTTTGTACATGTGATAATATTTTGTCCTCTGGTGGTGGTTAATAGTTAGATCTCTAATTTGTAGCGTACCAGTGTGTAGAGCTCATGTTGAAATCACAAACAAGCATTATATTAGAAAAAAAATGTTTGATAATCACCATTTTATATGAGAAAGCTCTGGCTTCTTGATACACATCACTTTCACACTTTTTCAAGACAGAAACAGGTAGAGCATGAACCGCTTACAAGAAGAACAATCCATGATATGCGATTAGAACTCGTAGCATAAAATTAATAAAGGCTCAGATGGGTGATCAGAATGAACCTTGGGTTTTTTTAAGTGAAACTAAGGAATGCCATTGGTTATGTTTCATCATGTTCATTCTTTTAAATTATTTACAGGTAATGACAGTGAAAGTGCTTGGTGAAGAAGAATTTCCTGAAACAGTTCGAAGGTGAGAGAGAGTTGTTTGTTCTATTGATATTTTATTTTGTTTCTTTCTTCATTTTTCTCTTGGTTTTAGTTTGATTTCTTTGACTTGATCTCCAGTCCCACATTTCCCTTTACCCAATCAACATTAGATTCTCTTCCATCTTGACTGTCCCTAGCTAATAGAGAGATATTTTGATAAAAATCAGGAAAATGCATTCTCTTCACACACTTTGTAGACAAAACCGTGATACCTCATAAGAAAACCGTTGAGAGTTAATTCTTTTTGCAGAATCCATTGTTATAAGAATTAAGCTTCATTATGTAAGTTATAATGTTCTTTATGAAAGATTTCGATAACATTGCTTTAACACATCTATTTGTGTTCTCTTCTTCCAGGTATATGGAAATATCTATAACAGAATGGCTTATGGAAAGGCACATCAGTTTTGGTGATAAAGGAAAAGCAGAACTAGTGGCACGACCATTTTTTAGATGGTTTGACCGAAAATTGGAAGACATGGTCACTGAGGCCTACAGCAGGTACATTAAGACATTTTATCGTAGAAGACTTTCTAAGCTGTGTATATATTATAATTTGAAAGGCATTATGCGGACAATTTTTTTTGTGGGTTTTCTTTGTTGTAAAAGGGGTTTTTGTTTCCTTTCTAATGGGAGAGGTTGTGAGGGATTTGTTGGGGTTTGGCATTGGGTTGGGTTTTTTTAGGGTGGCAGGGATATGGGGAGATTGTGTTGTTTTCATTTGTTTATATCTTGTTCTCCTTGGTTTGTAGTCATTCACAGTACAGTCCTATCAATCTCCTAAATGAGTTGGTGGAGAATATGGTTGTGACTTGGTTGATTGTTATATAAATAGACTGTCAACTTTATCTTTTGGGTTGTTTCTGTTTTGTGTGCTCATATCATCACATCTTGGGTTTTCTCTCTTTCTGAGGTCTTTCTCAATTTTGATGGAGTTTCTGCCAATCAGCATGAAATCGGTGTCTTATATAAAACAAATTGTCAAATTCAGACACTCATTGTTATACCTAGATATCACAGGTTTAGAGCTTTTTATGTCTTTACTTTCCAAAGAATTTTTAATTTATGGGAGGGAGTATTGATTTTTGTACAATAAGATTATAAATATAAGTTTGTTGGGTGTAGATTCAAAAGAAAATCTTTGATTTTAAATAACATGTAATGGGTATCAATCATGTTGTGATCTTATAATATATAAATACATATGCTATCTTTCTGTTTCTCCCCAATAGCTGAAGCGAGAATTAATTGCAAAAGCTGCAGGACTAGAATTTATTCCTGCTGAAAAGCCGGGCGCGATATTCAAGCGAATCGGGGGTGCTGAAAGAGGGAAGTAGAGACTGTAAAGATGAAGAAATTGAGACTGGAGAAGACACTGAAAGAAGTGACGATGATTCATATTCAAGCACAGGTTCAGAGTCTGAAGAGGAAGATGAGACGTCCTTCTTTAAATCTCGATCCTGAAAGACGAGGCACAGAGGTTTCCTACGTCACCTTCAATTGAAGGAAAAGGCAACATCCCTATTGTTCGAGAGACTTAAAGCTCATTCTTCAGTGTTCAAGATGTAAAAATCACGAAGAAGCCATTGTGACCCCGGGAAGATTCTTTCTACAATTTGTGGACAATGCAGCCATGAAATGCTAGCCACATACCGTGCCCAGTTTGGCCCATCAGTTCTCATCAGTCATTGGCTACTTAGACCTGGAAAACTGCACAGCCTTTGACTAATTTTGCAGGACTGTAAAGCCGGAATGACTTGTTTGAACTGTGGCAAACAAACACGAGTTGAAGTGGTATATTTATTGTCATTGTCATTGTACATTCATTGTTTTAAAGTGTCTCAAAGCATGGAGCGCATGGGTAAAGATGTGAAAAATTATTTGATTTATGCCTTTAACATTTCTTGCTCTAACGCTTGATGTTATTATAGATATCTATTTCTAGTTTTTCTAGTTTTTTTTCTTTCATTTTTTTTTTTTTTTTTTTTTTTTTTTTTGCTAGGGGTGGGGAGGATGTCATATTTCAAACATTCTAAACATAATTGAAGAAGTTTGGGCCAAAAAATGCTGAGTTGCTAACTTTTGAACTTTGAAGAAGTGTGTTGCTTCATGCTTTTTCCATGTGATGTTTCTAGGCTACCAATAGCAAAGATGCAGATTTCTGTTGTCATCACTTGATTTAGTTGACCTCTGTGGTAAAGAATTTTGATGAAAGATGGTCAAAGAAGCGAAGTATAGGCTGCAAGCTTATATAGTAAAGTGTCAGAGTTTATACTTGTCTAATTTCATTTTGATTTACCACATCCACAACTCAGGTGATTTTGGTTTTGTTTTTAGTAGGGATTTTTACTATGCCTTGACTTCCCTGTAAACAGCCAGGGGATCTTTAACGTGCACAGTGTTTGTGATCTGCACACAGGATCTTCTTTTTTTGTGTGTCCGATGGGACGAGTGTCGATTCACGTACCTGGACCAGGAGGGAAGACTTTATTCGGATATGACAAATTTCAACCACAAATTTTTTGGTTGAGAAGCCGACACCATGCCTCTGGACTTCCGGAGTCGCCCTGTCTCTGTTGTGTTCAGCAGACTGTAGACAATGCAAAATCGCCCCCTCTGACCAAGACTTTATTACCTAGTTATAAGAGGTATAACCCATTTACCCCTGGGTGGAGTACTGAAAATGTGTATTTATTGTCTGTTCCGAGGATCTAACATGTATGAAAACTAAAATTCAAAGCTATGACAATAGTCCACCTGACTGCCATTGACTCTTTGATAAAAAGAATTGACGACTTTATGATATATAATGTGCATCTGTGTGTTTCATCATCTTTTTAACTTCAATTTCAGTTTCATTGTATTGTATTGTTGTTTGTGTTCAATCAGGGTCTTGTGTCTGGACAGTTGATTGATGGCTGGTGTCAAGCATGCAATGTACCCGCTTCAAGATTGCAACGGAGAGCTGTCAAGTTTTCTCAGTTGGCACCATCAGGAGTTGATATTTGTAAGTAGCCATTAGTTCTTGGAAGTCTTTCATTATAAAGTTGTTTTAGAATATTATCTTGTTGGTTTGTCATTCATAATTTTAGCATGACTGCATGAGTATTATATATTTGATATTGTGATTATAGGTTCCACTTTTATAAATAATCAATGTTTACTGTTGTAGGACCAAATGCAGCCTTCAAATGTTAATTATCACCAAGAACAAAACAAAATTATTTGGACACTTTTATTCATTTCTATTAGGCCTTCACTTTCAATTTCTTATTTCCTCTTCATTAGTTACCAGCCTACTGCCGTATTATTTCTTTTATTAGCTGAATAAGGAGCAAAATTAGATGCTGATACCCACATGCTTGTTATTATTTTCAGCTGGCAATACGCAAATAGAAATCGTGCGTCAGAAAACTAAGAAGCCACCCAGGATCCACACATAAAGGAGGGATGCCCGTTACCAGATTTTGGCACATGTAAACACTACAAGCAAAGCTACCGATGGCTCCGCTTTTCCTTGTTGTGGCAAAGCATACCCATGTGATGTGTGTCATGACAAGAAAAAAACAGGGAAATGGTTTTACCTAACCAGATGATATGTGACCATTGCTGCAAAGAGCAGGTAACTTATTTCTCCGTTTCTTGTTGAAATCTGTTAATGACATACTGTGGTCTTTTTTAAGCTTACAGTGATGTCAGTGTCTTTAGAAACAATTTTGATTTCTGTTTTTTGTATCCAATTGTCTGGAGTGTACAGCACCACTACAAGTATGTTTGAGTTTTCTTTTCAAGTTTGTGTGTTTGTTTATCAAATGGCTAGTCTGTGTGAAGCTTTGATTTATAGAATAGGCGTTACATTCGAAGCGTTAATCTGAAAGATTTGCTCAGTCCCTATTTTTCTCAGATAAATTTCCTCCTGTAATCTGAAAATTATCTGTAGTTTAATCCGAAATCTACCTTTAGTCAGAAACCATTTTATTCCCCAGACAGCCCGAGTTTTTTTCCGGATAAAGCCAATATAACCCAAATCTAGAACTTGCTAGAACTAGAAGGGAAAATCAAGCAAACTCACAACTCTAGATTACCGGAGATGTTTTTGCTATCCTATAGTACACTGTAGTACTCAATTCATGCTATAGATAGTACTCGAAAACATTACCTGCTGTATTTGCCTGGACAGTTCATACACTTGATTAGTGCCTGTTTGCATGTGTGTAATTCTATTAGTATTAATGTTGTTTTACAGCTGAATCACACGACCGATAAATGTTTTCATTGTCATTTTCTTACCACTGCCATCCAACTCGGTCTCTCTTCCTCTCTCCCCCTTTTTTTTTTTTTTAGTAAGTGTTGATCAGTTAATCGGCATCATGTCTCTTCACCATTTTCCCTCCGCATCAATCCTCCTTCCTTCTCGCTCACATCAACCTTCCCTCTTCCTTCTTACTCGCGTCACTGCCCTTTTTGTTACTTGCCTCAGATAAACTAAATGTATTGTGTGAACAAGAAATGCTTCTTCATAAAAGCATATTACATAGGCCTGCACTGATTCCCATGCATGCTATGTTGACATAGACATTACACAACACACATTTTCACTATCATAATCATTCACATGGCCTTCCTTATTGTCTGAAAAATGCTTATTTGTGTTGTTCTCTTAAATGCATTTACCAAGATGATGCCCTAATTATCCTAAAGTCACTTATTAATGTTCATTGTCCAAGTCGGCAGCTTAGATCCTATAATGTCTTATCACTTGATCGTAAAATGTAAAAATGTAAATTTTTTCGATGTCTTTACATTTTCTGGCACTGTCTGGAACGAAATTCCAAATCATTCGACTCTTTCAAAAGATCATTGAAAACAGAACTTTTTCGCTCTGCATTCGATACACTAAGTTGAATGCATGATTGTCATAGCTTATGTGTGTTTTCGTCTTTTTGATGTATTGTTTATCATCTTTTATTATCTAGGCATGTACTATAGTATCATTGTCTACTGCTTGAATCATAATGTACTATATCACACTGTCATTGTAAAGTGTCTTTGAGCATATTTTTATGGATATATAAATGCATAAATGGGCTATATAAATCATGAATTATTATTATTATTATTAATCCGAAAAAAATCTCTAATTCCATGAATGTCGGATTAAGCGTTTTTCGAGTAAATAAAAGGAGAGAATGTCTTTCAATTTTTCATGCAACAAGCCATGGAGTAAGTCATGGAAAAGCAACAGTACCAAAACTTTTAAGAGAAGTTTTGAAAGCGACAAAATGTGAGAATTGTAGGAGTTGTCTTTTGTTTTCTTTTATGACGTGGATTTTAAACCGTTCTATTTTTTACCAATTCATTATCACAAATGTTTTGTTTCTTTGCCATAACCAACAAATGCATGACCATTTTCACCCCCTTGATCTTTTCAGACTTATTCTGCAACTAGGCCATGTAAGGCATGTGGAGAAAGCTTGACAAAACTCACACTGCTCACTGGGAAGGAGTCATGGCTGCCGTGACAAGATCTCGATGAGCAGAAATGACAATCAGAAGTACAAAGTATGGCCAAGACCATCTCCAACCATAAGAAGAAAGTTCAATCATCAGGTTCCAAGAAGAAGACGACCAAATCAGACACGCTTAAAGCGGCTGTGCATATCTTTTCTTTCCTTTTTCGGGCCGTGGAACTTTTATTCATCTTATACTTATAATCAAGTGTCACTAAATTAAATATATGAGTGTAAACAATGTAATTTATCTTGCTCGAGTCTCACAGACTGTGTCATGCACTACAGGTTTTTTTTCTGAAAAGAATTAATAAAAATCAAATTTGTGTGAGTCTCTTTTGGTACATAATCTAAGATACACCCCTCATTGGCAAAATCGCATTGTCAACATACAACGACCCTCTTTTGGACATCATACATTTTTCTTTTGTTCCAGAAATTATTTTCGCTCAGTATTATTTGTATAGAATTTTTATCTGTATGTTATTCATAGATTTTAATTTTCCCCCTTTCTCTTACTTATATTAATTATATTGTCATACACTTATTTTCTTTTAATGTATTTTTCCAAATTGTCAGTAGTAAATTGGTTTGAAATAGAATTAAAAGTAATATAACAATAACATATAATGAACAGATTAAAAAGGATTAATAAATCCTTGCTTACCTTTTTTTTATTAATAATTTTCATTTGTGATTGTTGAAATTAAAAGGCACATGATTAAAAAAAACATAATACTAAAATTTCATTTTAATTTTATTATCAATATTCTTCTTTTTTTTTTTAAGATATGAACATGAAAATTTGCACAGCCAAACTATTGGACAATGAATGATACGAAGTGTTTTAAGATCTGTACATCTCAGAATCTGATTTTATCCAGATTTGTCCAGCGATAAAAGCATATAACCTACAAAAATACTTTTAATTACCATTTTCTTAGCAAAAACTATAGCAAAGATTTTTGTTGGTTTTTTGTTATCCATCAGTCTCAATGTCACAATATTTAGTTAATCGTTGTAACTAAACTAGTCTCTGTATAAATCTGTGTCACCTGGTACAGTTAATAGCCAGAATCCTAAACCTCATTTAGCCAGAATATAAAACACCTGGACCAATTAACTAGAATCTCTGACACATCATTGTAGCCACTTGGTAGTAGCCAGAATTTATGACAGCTCATTGTAGCCAGAAATAAAATATAATAATACACTTGGCAGTACCCAGAACATATGACACCTCATTGTAGCCAGAATATGATATACTTGGTACTGGTAGTCACTAAAATCTAGTGACACCTCGTTATAGCCAGAATATAATATACTTAGTAGTACTAGTAGCCAGAATCTATGACACCTTATTTTATCCAGAATATAATACATTTAGTAGTAACCAGAATTTATGACATCCATTGTAGCCATAATATATTATACTTGATAGTAACCAGAATCTAAGACACCTCATTGTATCCAGAATATAATACACCTGGTAGTAGCCAGAATTTATGACATCCCCTTGTATCAGAATATAATATACTTGATAGCAGCCACTTTATGACTAATATGACAGCTCATTGTAGCCAGAATATAATATGATACATGTGGTAGTAGCAGAATCTATGACCCCTCATTGTACCCAGAATCTGTGACACCTCATTGTAGCTAAATATAATACACTTGGTAGTAGCAGAATTTATGACATCTTATTGTGGCCAGAATATAATAGTAATACACTTGGTAATGAGCCAGAATCTATGACCCCTCATTGTACCCAGAAGTTATGACACCTCATTTGTAGCTAGAATATAATACACTTGGTAGTAGCCAGAATTTATGACATCTTATTGTGGCCAGAAATAATAGTAATACACTTGGTAATAGCCAGAATCTATGACACCTCATTGTAGCTAGAATATATTACACTTTGACACCTTCATGACATTTCTTGGGGCTAAAATATATAACACACTTGGTAGTAGCCAGAATTTAGGACACCTCATTGTAGCCAGAATATAATACACTTGGTAGTAGCCAGAATTTAGGACACCTCATTGTAGCCAGAATATAATACACTTGGTAGTAGCCAGAATTTATGACACCTCATTATAGCCAGAATGTAATATACTTGATAGTAGCCAGAATTTATGACAAATATGACAGCTCATTGTAACCGGAGTATAATATAATACACTTGGTACTAGCCAGAATCTATGACACCTCATTATCAGCCAGAATATAATAAACTTGGTAGTAGCAGAATCTATGACACCTCATTGTATGGAGAATATAATAAACTTGGTAGTACCAAAATCTATGACACCTCATTGTAGTAGAATAATACCTGGTACTAGCCAGAATCTATGACACCTCATTGTAGCCAGAATCTATGACACCTCATTGTAGCAGAGTATAATATAATACACCTGGTAGTAATAGAATTTATGACACCTCATTACTTAGCCAGAATATAATTTCAATCATCATCTTTATTGATCAGCAAAAAAAAAATTATACTTGTGTTATCACAATTTGCGTTTGAAAAATAAAGTACATCCCAATGCATTCAAATTAAAAACAAATTTAACTTAATTAATCATTAAATGTTTAGATTTTTTAGGAGAAGTATACAAAATTCAAAGGTGGGTAAATAAATAGTAGTGAAACAATATATATATATATATATATATATATATAAAAAAATAAAATTTTAAAGATAGAATAATTATAGACAAATCAGTTTAGCTTCATACATTCATTAGCTTATTATAAATCATTCATTTGACCATCCATCAATTTACATTTCTGAAACATTGTGAGAAAAACGCTATAATACACTTAGTAGTAGCCAGAATCTATAGCCTCAGTGTGGCAGAATCCTGACACCTCATTGTAGAATATAATATAATACACCTAGTATTAGCCAGAATCTATGACACCTCATTGTAGCCAGAATATAAATAACTTACATAGTACTATTTAGTAGCTAGAATTTATGACATCTCATTGTTCTTTGTAGACAGAATATAAATAGATAGTAGCCATAATTTATGACGTTTCATTGTAGAATATATAATACACTTGGTAGTAGAAATGTATGACATCTTATTGTATCCAGAATATAATATATACATGATAGTAGCCAGGGTTTATGACAGCTCATTGTAAAAAGTTCCTTCAGGCCTAAAAGAGCCGGAGCTTATCCCGTTTTTATAGCGTAAGCGGAACAGGTGACAATAATCACCTCCTGGCCGGACAGACTTCATGTTTCTTGTGTGGGAGAGACACTGAACATGCATTTTCCCACTCTATCCAGGTGCAAATGGGTACAAGCACTAGCTTGAGTGGCTACCTGTCTGACAGCTTTCGTTGTAGCCAGAATATAATATAAATACACTTTGTAGTAGCGAGAATCTATGACCCTCATTGTAGCAAAGAATGTAATATATTTGGTAGTAGTAGTAGCCAGAATCGATGACACCTCATTGTAGCCAGAATATAGTACACTTGGTAGTAGTCAGTCGACACCTCATTGTAGCCAGAATAGTACACTTGGTAGTAGCCAGAATGGAAGCACTCATTGGCAGAATATAGTACACTTGGTAGTAGCCAAAATCGACACACCTCATTGTAGCCAGAATATAATATACTTGGTAGTAACCAGAATCTATGACCCCTCATTGTAGAAATGTAGTACACTTGGTAGTAGCCAGAATCGATGACACCTCATTATAGCCAGAATGTAGTACCTTTGGTAGTAGCCAGAATACGACACCTCATTGTAAATTGTAGCCAGAATATAATATACTTGGTAGCCAGAATCATCATTGTACTGGTAGCCAGAATGTAGCCAGACACACTCATGGTAGTAGCGTGAATCAAATTGACACCTCATTAATACACTTGGTAGTAGCCAGAATCGATGACACCTCATTATAGCCAGAATGTAGTACACTTGGTAGTGGCAAATCGATGACACCTCATTATAGCCAGAATGTAGTACACTTGGTAGTAGCCAGAATCGATGACACCTCATTATAGCCAGAATATAATACACACTTGGTAGTAGCCAGAATCAATGACACCTCATTATAGCCAGAATGTACTACACTTTCTTTTTATTGTTTTATTATTAGTAGTAGTATTTATTTATTTTATTTTTTATTTTTTCTTCTTTTTGTGTGTGTGTGTTTACTACTGTTACTGTTACATTTTATTGAAAATTCATCAAAAACATCAAGTGAAGGCATTATTTCAGATAATATTCAAGTATTTAAGGTGAAAATGGATGCAATAATTTTTTAACCATCTTCAATGCATCTCTATCAAAGTCCACCTTGCTTTGAATGAATACATTCACAAATATGCAAATAAAGGGCAAACAACAACAACATCCAAGTGATGAATCAGCAATCAAACCCATGGCAAATTGATAATTATCTGAGAAATACAAAACATTATTATTTAGAAAATGTTAACATGAAAAGGTATGCATATTATTGGCTATACAAGTCATGGGTTCCAGAACTTGTTTCGTCTCTGTCTTGCTTTCTATAGATTATAGATTCAATATTTTGAAGATCAAGCTTTTAAGATGGGGTAGCAATGTTTGAATATTGTGCACGTGGTCTCCATAGTCGCAATCCTCCATAATCCAGATCGTCTGGTCTTGCCAATTAAGCTGATGTCGTTGTCGTATTTATGCATATGGGCTGTTGTCTTCGTTGTTCTTGACGATGAAGTTTCTTATCCTTTGATTGGTAACGCAATACTCAATAATGAGATCATCAGTCTCTGCAAGAATAACATGTGTCGTTTGAAATGTGTCTAACACGAGCTTTAATATGTCCTTGTTGCGATCTGGCTGTGTAATATGCCTTTCTGTGTCTATCGTGATTTTAAAGATCTGGACGCTTATTTTATCACAGCGAAGTTGCTTGACCATGTCATCAAAGCGTGTGCGATTACTGTTACCACCTTGTTGGTTTTCCATGGATGAGTTTTCCTCACTTGTCGAGAGCTTTCTTTGACATATTCGGTCTCACTGTCTGACGAGATAGATGTGTCAGAAATGTGTTGATCTATCTTCTTCTCGATGTGTTTCGTATCTGTCGCTGTGTCGTCTAGGTTGTTTGATTCACTGATTGTATTTCCGACCATAGATGTGTCGTCAAGGGGGCGTTACGGTTGAGCTGAATAAATGGATTGCACTGTTGTTACTCTGATTGTCCGTATTGTTGTTTGTTTGTTGAATGTCACGCTGAATAAATCCGTGCTCGTAGCACGATGTCGTTACTCGCTGAATAAATGGATACCACTGTGTTGTTAAGTTGTTTTGTTTGTTTGTTGAATGTCAGCACTTTGAATTTCTTTATTTTCAATAAAGTCCGTGTTCGTAGATGTTGTTGCTGTCTTAGTTGCTACTCTTGTATGGTGTTTGTTTTCTAAAGTTGTCTCGTCTTACTTGGCTCGGTGACTTCCGTCTGAAGCTGGCAGAAGTTGAATGATGACCCGTCGACACACTAATGTCGGCCATCTCCATGCCATCAAATCGAAGGACGAGGGTAGTGCGCTCTTGATTTCCAGCTACTTTGAAGGAGGAGAGGTGAGATTCCTCTAAAATGCTGTTGATGAGACATTCCAGCATCATCGGAAGTCCGCTAACTGGCACATTGGTGTCGTTCAACCACAAAATAAACTTAAAATTGAAATCATAAAAAGAGCAAGAGCTCGCGAACCCACGTCTGTCCTGCTCGATAGCCAAACCGGAAGTCTCGAGTGTAGTACACTTGGTAGTAGTCAGAATCGATGAAACCTCACTGTAGCCAGAATATAATATACTTGGTAGGTAGCCAGAATCGAGGACACCTCATTGTAGCCAGAATATAGTACTTGGTAGTAGCCAGAATCGATGAAACCTCATTGTAGCCAGAATATAGTATACTTGGTAGTAGCCAGAATCGATAACACCTCATTGTAGCCACAATATAATATACTTGGTAGTAGCCAGAATCGATAACACCTCATTGTAGTTTGTAGCAGAATACAATATACTTGGTAGGTAGCCAGAATCGATGACACTGACACCTCATTGTAGCCAGAATGTAATACACTTGGTAGTAGCCAGAATCAATGACACCTCATTATAGCCAGAATATAATACACTTGGTAGTAGCCAGAATCGATGACACCTCATTATAGCCAGAATGTAATACACTTGGTAGTAGCCAGAATCAATGACACCTCATTATAGCCAGAATGTAGTACACTTGGTAGTAGCCAGAATCAATGACACCTCATTATAGCCAGAATGTAATACACTTGGTAGTAGCCAGAATCAATGACACCTCATTATAGCCAGAATGTAATACACTTGGTAGTAGCCAGAATCAATGACACCTCATTATAGCCAGAATGTAATACACTTGGTAGTAGCCAGAATCGATGATTATAGCCAGAATGTAATACACTTGGTTAGTAGCCAGAATCGATGAATGTAATACACTTGGTAGTAGCCAGAATCAATGACACCTCATTATAGCCAGAAATGTAATACACTTGGTAGTAGCCAGAATCAATGACACCTCATTATAGCCAGAATGTAATACACTTGGTAGTAGCCAGAATCGATGACACCTCATTATAGCCAGAATGTAATACACTTAGTCGATGTAGCCAATCGATGACACCTCATTGTATACAATGTAGTACAATATAATATACTTGATGAGTAGCCATACTCGATGACACCTCATTATAGCCATAATATAATATACTTGGTAGTAGCCATACTCGATGACACCTCATTATAGCCATAATATAATATACTTGGTAGTAGCCATACTCGATGACACCTCATTATAGCCACAATATAATATACTTGGTAGTAGCCATACTCGATGACACCTCATTATAGCCATAATATAATACACTTGGTAAGTAGCCAGAATCGATGACATCTCATTATAGCCAGAATGTAGTACACTTGGTAGTAGCCAGAATCGATGACACCTCACTATAACCAAGTGTAGTACACTTGGTAGTAGCCAGAATCGATGACATCTCATTATAGACAATACACTTGGTAAGTAGCATAATCGATGACACCTCATTATAGCCACAATATAATACACTTGGTAGTAGCCAGAATCGATGACACCTCATTATAGCCACAATATAATACACTTGGTAGTAAGCCAGAATCGATGACACCTCATTATAGCCACAATATAGTACACTTGGTAGTAGCCAGACTCGGTGACACTGACCATTATAACCACAATATAATATACTTCGGTAGTAGCCAGAATCGTGACACCTCACATAGTGTAGTACACGTGGTAGTAGCCAGTATCAATGACACCTCATTATAGCCACAATATAATATACTTGGTAGTAGCCAGACTCGATGACACCTCATTATAGCCACAATATAATATACTTGGTAGTAGCCAGAATCCATGACACCTCATTATAGAATACACTTGGTAGTAGCCAGAATCGATGACACCTCATTATAGCCACAATATAATACACTTGGTAGTAGCCAGAATCAATGACACCTCATTATAGCCACAATATAATACACACTTGGTAGTAGCCAGAATATAATAATAATATACTTGGTAGTAGCCAGAATATAATAATAATATACTTGGTAGTAGCCAGAATCGATGACACCTCATTATAGCCACAATATAATACACTTGGTAGTAGCATCAATGACACCTCAATACACCTCATTATAGCCACAATATAATACACTTGGTAGTAGCCAGAATATAATAATAATATACTTGGTAGTAGCCAGAATATAATAATAATATACTTGGTAGTAGCCAGAATCGATGACACCTCATTATAGCCACAATATAATACACTTGGTAGTAGCCAGCATCAATGACACCTCATTATAGCCACAATATAATACACTTAGTAGTAGCCAGAATATAATAATAATATACTTGGTAGTAGCCAGAATATAATAATAATATACTTGGTAGTAGCCAGAATCGATGACACCTCATTATAGCCACAATATAATACACTTGGTAGTAGCCAGAATATAATAATAATATACTTGGTAGTAGTGATAGTAGTAGCCAGAATCGATGACACCTCATTGTATACAATATAATACACTTGGTAGTTGCCAGAATCTATGACACCTCATTGTAGCTAGAATATAATACATTTGGTAGTAGCCAGGTGGGCAGTGGACAGGTAGGGACCTGTACGAGGGTAAGGTGATTCCGCCCTCCACCAGTCTCCTGCTGCCTGGCAGGCAGGTCTTGGCTGACCAAAGGGCTAAAAGGAGTTAACCGTGAAAGAAAACAACCTGCTGCCTTGCAGGCCAGTCTTGACTGACCAAAGGCTAAGGGGAGTTAACCTTATCAAGAAATCAGCAACCTGCTGCCTGGCAGGCTGGTCTTGAATGGCTAAGGAGTTAACCCTGACAGCAAATAACAAGGCCCGGTAGGGGCCTCAAGGTTAACCCCCACCATCTACCTAGGGTACAGTGGGCTATTCCCCTGCTATGCAAAACAACCTAATTCAAAGTAATTTATACAATGATATACCCGGCTTGAACTTTCGAAGACGACTCTGAAAAAAAACACGGACTGATTTTTGGAACATAGAATGTTAGGGCAATTAATGGAAATGAGTTAAAATTAGCTGAAGAAATGGAAAAAATTCACAGTAGACATTTTGGCTATTACAGAAACAAAAAGAAAAAGGACAAAGAATAGAAAATGTAAGGACTAGATCATGCTAATCTTCTCAGGAGTAGATGTCAAAGATATAGCTAGAGCAGGGTAGGCCTCTAATGCGTAAAGACAAGAAATGCTACTAGAAAGTTGGAAAGCCCACGGCTATTGCAGGTAAATATTAAACCAAGGAAGAAAAAATTAAATTATTGATAGCTTATGGACCAAACGAAGGTGCCACCAAAGAAGAAATCGAAATCTTCGAAAATGATTTACAAATAACTACTGACAATCTCAAACCCAAACAGGAATTAATGGTTTTAGGAGATTTAAACGCTAGAGTAGGCAACAATGTAGAAACATCAGGAGTAATAGTAATAGGTAAAGAAGGAAAAGACAACAACTTCTCCAAATGGAGAGAGGCTAATAGATTTTGCTAAAGAATAACATGAAAATAGCTAACACATTTTTCCTCATAAATATGTCCACAAATATACAAGAGTAAATGAAGACAGATGTGAAAAGTCAGTAATAGGCTACATAATAGTTAGCAGCTCCTTTTTTACAGTACAATGGATGCTAGA
>JAXRKP010003245.1:17500-20211 GCA_037039925.1 Doris montereyensis | reverse complement strand
TATTATTGGTTGTAACTTCTGTTTCATTGCGAGATGAACCAAAGACTTGTTGCGAAAGGGGGGAGTGAAAAGTTGGACCTAACAGTTGCACCCGTCAACCGCCTACCATTATGAAAATCTTTACCATGCGCAATACTGAACTGATACACGTACTCATAATAAGGATAACAACAAGAAGAAGAATACTAATTAAAATAACTTCCATAATAACATAGTAATAACGATAACAATAATACATCGCCAATAAACAGCCATGAAAAAAATACCTGGTTTCCTGCGAGATAAACAATCTGGCAACTTACATGAAATTTGCATCGCTCTTGTATGAGCTTCTCAGCCTCTTGCTCCGTGTCTTTTCCATCGTTGGTAGAAATAATCTGGCAACAAGAGAGACTTTCATTTACAATGTTTATGAAATAGAAACTGATTGATGGTGAATGAATGATTTATGAAAAGTCGATGAATGTGTTTGAAGCTAAGCTCAGTTGACTATAATTATTGCTTCACCGCATTATCTGTTTATCTTTATATATATTTCTGCTAAAATCTATTCATTTAATTATCAACTTAGTTTAAATTTGTTTTAAATTTAAATACATACACCCTCGAAAAAATTATAACAGACGCACTCGACGGCCACCAAGGAACAGTGAGCATTGGTGGAAGAACAATCACAAACTTGCGCTTCGCAGATGATATTGACGGACTCACATGCACAGAGCAAGAACTGAATAATCTGGTCAGAAGACTAGATACATCTTCCGCAGCATACGGCAGGGAAATCAGTGCAAGCAAGACAAAACTGATGACCAACAGTGACACTGGAAGCCATACTGACATCATCGCCAACGGAGAGAAGCTTGAAAATGTGAACAAGTTTAAATTTCTGGGAGCAATACTGTCGGACGAAGGATCAAAACCTGAAGTATTAACAAGCAGTGCAATGACAACATCTGCATTAGCCAAAATGGGAACCGTCTGGAAAGACAACAAAATCTCCTTAGTTCAAAGATAAAATTTATGCGCTCCCTTGTTCACTCAGTGTTTCTTTACTCCTGCGAAACATGGACACTAACTGCAGATATGAGGTGCTTTAGAAGACTGGTCGGTATCTCTCACAAAAACCATATCAACAATGAAGAAATCAGAGACAGAATAAGACAAACCATTGGTCCTTACGAAGACCTCTTCACCACTGTCAAAAGGCGCAAAATGAAATGGTTTGGACACTTGGTGAGAGAAGGGGGCTTTCAAAAACCGTGCTTCAAGGAATTGTTAGAGGAGGCAGGAGAAGAGGCAGACAAAAGAAGAGATGGGAGGACAATATCACTGAATGGACGAGCCTGAAGCTAAGTGAGCTGATGAGACGGCGAAGGACAGGAAGGAGTGAGAGACATTGATGTATTCTATCATTTTTCAAACAGAAATTGTGATAACACAACTATAATTTCTTTTTAAAGATTAAATTAATAAAGACGATTAAATTGAATTGAATTGAATTGACAAACAAATGACATTAAAGAATAGGGGGTGGGGTGGGGGGGGGGCAAGCAAAAGAAATAACTTCTTTTTTTTAGATGATATCACCAACGACTAAATAATTATTTAACACTTACTTAGAGTTGAGAGAGCTAATAAAGATTAAGAGAGAGACGGAGACGGAGACGGAGACGGAGACGGAGACGGAGACGGAGACGGAGACGGAGACGGAGACTGCGGCGGAGACGGAGACGGAGACGGAGGCGGAGACGGAGACGGAGACGGAGACTGCGGCGGAGACGGAGACGGAGGCGGAGGCGGAGGCGGAGGCGGAGGCGGAGGCGGAGGCGGAGGCGGAGGCGGAGGCGGAGACGGATGCGGAGACGGAGACTGAGAGACTGAGAGATAGACACAGAGACAGAGACAGTGACGGTGAGATGGAAGAGAGAGAGAGAGAGAGAGAGAGAGAGAGAGAGAGAGAGAGAGAGAGAGAGAGAGAGAGAGAGAGAGAGAGAGAGAGAGAGACAGACAGACAGACAGACAGACAGACAGACAGACAGACAGACAGACAGACAGACAGACAGACAGACAGACAGACAGACAGACAGAGACAGACAGAGACAGAGACACAGACAGAGACAGAGACAGAGAAAGAGACAGATACAGAGACGAGACAGAGACAGAGACAGAGACAGATGGGGTTCATTTTCAACATATTATAAGCATCATTCATTACCTTCTCAATAGAGTCAAGGTCATCAGACTGGAGAAGGTCCAAGGCCTTGCGACACGTCACGGCTTTGGCTTGTCGCTTTCCTGCACCCACGGCAGATGCCAAAAGTTTGTCTTCGACCAGGAATTGGCACTTTGTGACCAGATGAACCCCTGAAAAGAAAGGAAAAACCAATTTGACGGCTTAGGACAGGTAGGACCACCACCACCAACAACAACAACAACAACAACAAATACACAAACACAACCAAACAACCGTAGAGTTTAATGCAAAGAATTGACGAGCTGTTTGGGAGGTGAGAACCTAGAATATGTACATCTAGGTCTACATTAAAATGAGATTTTAGATTTATATAGATCTAGATCCTAGCAAAGACAAAGATAGATTTATAAAGCTGAATTCATAGTCCGTACCCCCTCTTACCGACTGTACATCATGTAACCCCCAGCAGGTTTGGTATAGGGGCGTAAGTCATCAGACAGATTGATATTCAGGCGTA
>JAXRKP010003245.1:0-7500 GCA_037039925.1 Doris montereyensis | reverse complement strand
GAATTGAATTATTATATCAGTAGCAAATAATCTGAAAATATCCTAACTTTGAAAAATTAACAAATAAAGATAAAAATATAGATAAAGATGGATTGATAGTCCGTATCACTGACTGTACATATTTTATCCCACCCCCCCCCCCCCCCCTCTGCAGACCATTTCATTCAAAGTCCTTGATTCATACAGTACACAAACCTGTTAGGCTTTTTGTACTAACACTCTGACAAGATCTTTCCCTACTTTTAGCTATGTGTGTGCTCTTTCACACCTGATACAAATGAGGAAAATAGAGTGAAGTACCTTTCCTTAGAGTTCAATGTTGTGAAACAAAACCCACCTGTGCCAGTCATGGGGCTCGAACCATTGTCGTCGTAACTACCAGCTTGCAACACTTAAAAGGGTTCAACTACAGCGGCTCAAGGTGATTGGATTGAATTGTTGTGCCCGCAGGAAATGTCTATCTAACAGTTCATCTATCTATCTATTCATTTATATACGCAAAATACCTACCTACCTATCTAGTTAGCTATCTATCTATCTATCTATCTATCTATCTATCTATCTATCTATCTAGCTATCTATATCTATCTATCTATCTATCTATCTATCTCTCTCTATATATCTATCTATCTAGCTAGCTAGCTAACTATCTATCCATCAATCTATCTGACTGTCTGTCTGTTTGTTTGTCTGTCTGTTTGGTTGTGTCTGTCTGCCTGTCTATTTCATACAATCTGTTCACCGATCAATTTATATATCTGGTTTTATAGAGCACGAACAAAAGATAGTCAATTTTCAATGAGGTTGTAATCAGACGGTCTGTTTCAAGGTTCTGTCTCTTACCTTTCAATGAGGTTGTAATCAAATGGTTTGTTTCAAGGTTCTGTCTCTTACCTTTCAATGAGGTTGTAATCAAATGGTTTGTTTCAAGGTTCTGTCTCTTACCTTTCAATGAGGTTGTAATCAAACGGTTTGTTTCAAGTTCTGTTTTTCGATGAGGTTGTAATCTCTGTTTCAAGGTTCTTACCTTTCAATGAGGTTGTAATCAAACGGTCTGTTTCAGGTTCTGTCTCTTACCTTTCAATGAGGTTGTAATCAAACGGTCTGTTTCAAGATTCTTCTCTTACCTTTCAATGAGGTTGTAATCAAACGGTTTGTTTCAAGGTTCTGTCTCTTACCTTTCGATGAGGTTGTAATCAAACGGTCTGTTTCAAGGATCTGTCTCTTACCTTTCAATGAGGTTGTAATGAAACGGTCTGTTTCAAGGTTCTGTCTCTTACCTTTCGATGAGGTTGTAATCAAACGGTTTGTTTCAAGGTTCTGTTCTTACCTTTCGATGAGGTTGTAATCAAACTGTTTCAAGTTTCTGTCTCTTACCTTTCAATGAGGTTGTAATGAAACGGTTTGTTTCAAAGTTCTGTCTCTTACCTTTCGATGACATTGTAATCAGACGGTGTGTTTCAAGGTTCTGTCTCTTACCTTTCGATGGCACTGAAGGACAGGCATCATGTGTGGTGTGTTTCTCTGGTAAAAGTGTTGAAGAAAAGTGTCGGGAATCCAATGATGATGGGCAATGACTGTGTTCTAATGATTTGAAAGGTGGAATGTCACATGCATGCCAAGACACGGCTTGTGAATTGCCTTGAGCTTTGGACGAGTCAGTTTTATTCTATTGAAACGAATGTCGTCGATCACCACACCCGGTGGGCTATCATCAGACGTGCCAGATCTTTGCTCAGAATCAGCTGACACTGTCTCAGACGTACAGGACATCTCTTCAGACCCAGAGCTTGTTTTTGATATCCCACTAGAATTTTCTCCTGACGATGAGGACAATTCACTCGAACTGCTTGTTGGTCTGTTAATTACGTAGCTAAATCTTTTTGTGCCGTTTCTGATATTCCCAGAAGCCAAAGTTTGGTGAACAGCAGGTGTGAATCGTTGTGTAGTGAGAGGAGGAAGCCATTGGTGGCATTGACCTTGAGATCTCAACCCATTGTTATCTTTTGGTCTTTCTGTTAAACTCTCAGCGTTACTCCTGCTTTCTGTGGGCCACAGCGAACCACCATTTGAAGGCGTGGAAAGACTGTGCTTTGATCCTTCCCTCAAAGATTGACAGCCCTCTACAAACTCTCTTTTTTTCGAAAGTCCATGATTTTCGGTGTCCTTCATCATATACAACGATGGTCTGTGTTGTACTTCATCATCATCATCATCATCATCATCATTATCATTCCTTCTCGTTGTGCTCTGTTTTAAATCAGAGTAGTTTTGATAACCCGAGTTTTGCATCTGCACAGGACGCCGAAAACTCCTCACCTCCAAGCCACACGTTCTGTTGATACCAGTGTGACTGTTGGTCTGTTTGTATCAAGTAGTCGTCTCTGATGCTCATGTTTGTAATATCATGTCTGTCCCGCCGTTGCCTCTTCTGAGAATCCGACTGCGAGTGCGAATGGCAAGGGAGAGAAGCGATTTTGTGGTGAGATTCTGTGTGGACACCGATGCCGTATTTGTCACCTTTCACTGCTGTCCTTCTTCTCCTGCTATTTTCCCAACTGTTGTGGATGCCGCCATGGTTTCTATCGGGAATCGTTTCCTTCGCACCATAGTTTCTAATCGGCTCTTTATCGATGTGCGTCGTTGTGGTGCTTGCACGGGGGAACCCCGGCTCTTGCACGACGTGGGTTAACCCTTGTTGAGGAACTCCATTGCACAGCCAACGAGTCTGATAACTGGGAACTTGGCTAGTGACGTCAGTAGGAACGTTCCCTGACGTCATTCCATAAGCCATCGTGCCTGGAGTGGTGTCGACGGTAGATGCGATACGAGGAAATTTCATTCTTCTAAAAAGATTTCTAGTGTAAACAAATGTCTCGAAGAGAGCGAGTCTTGTGAGGACAAAGGGGCGGGGAGATGGGAGAATTGGGAGGGGAGATGGGAGAATTGGGAGGGGAGATGGAAGGGTCGAGAGGGAGTTAAAAGTGAGGAAATAAGATGGGGTAAATAAAGAGCTGAAATGAAAAGAAGGGAGACAACTGAATTAACTATTGCCTGATAGTCAAATACATTTTAGTGTAAACAGGTGCGACATTAGCCACAAAGTGGATCCCAGAAACTTGTGTCGTTGTATGAACACTGGAAATGTAAAAACTAAATTATTAAATTTAATTTACCAAATCGACAACTTTACTAAGGTGATATCGGGGGTTTTGGTAGGATTTTTAACTTTGCCCAGACTACCCTGTAAACAGCCAAGTGATCTTTAACGTGGACATAGTGTTGTAATCTGCATACGGGACCTCCTGTTACCGTCTGTCTCCGATGGGACTAAGTGTCAATCCATCTACCTGGAGATTTCAGATCTTTTCTTCCAAGTGCCATACGAAAGTTTGACAATACCTTACTCTGAAAGTACAATGGCGTTTCGCTCACAATGTTTAAGAAATGTAAATTAATGGATGGTGAATTCATTATTTATGAAGCTAAACTGATTTGTCTATAATTATTATTATTTTTATATTTATGTTTATTTTATTTATTTATTTATTTTTTTTAATCTTTTTATTCTTTCATAATTATTTTTTGTTATGTGTATTGTTTCACCGCACTATCGATTTACTCACCTTTGCATCTTTACATATTTGTTCTAAAGTTTATACATTTAATGATAAATTAAGTTACATTTGTTTCTAATTTAAATGCATTGATGTATTCTTTTATTTTCGAATGAAAATTGTGATAACACAAGTATAATTTCCTTTCTTTTTAAAGGATCAATAAAGATGATTGAAATGATTGAATTGAATTCATTGAATGAATTGGACCAGGGTGTGTAGATTTTGCTCGAAAAAATCGAAAAATTTCAAACCCGCTACCTTTAGTTGTAGATAAAGACAAACAGTGAGGCAAGGGGCATGTCGGAAGTGAAGGTAATGACACAAGATAATATGAAAGCCCCATAGGAATAGACAGAAAAAAAATCCTGGCCCCCATAGGATCGAACCCGCGATCTCTGCGTGGGCACCCATCGTCTCGCCATGAAAAAGAAAGCGTGCAATCAACTGAGCTAACTACGCTAACTTTTGTTAATACGCCCACTGAGTTCCCCGAAATGTAAAGAAATGGAGATGGAAAATTGTGAACAGCACAGGCTTGCAATTCTACAAATAGCTGATGGTAGTGAACGTAAAGTAAGCTAACTTCCTTCAAAGCCCATACAGCCGAAGCTTATCCCAGTTTCAATAGCGTGGCCTTGGAATGACACTACCAAGATAAAGCTTGTACCCATTTGCACCTGGGTAGAGTGGGGGACAGTGTGTTTCCCAAGGACAACAACGTCGGACCTAAGATTGCTAGGATTTAAACCCGGGACCCAGTGATCTCTAGTCCAGATGCCTAACTGCTCGACCACCAACGCCACAGTAGGGCAGTGAGCAAGTACACTCTTCTTCTTCTACGTCTACGTCTAAGTCTACGTCTACGTCTACGTCTACGTCTACGTCTACGTCTACGTCTACGTCTACGTCTACGTCTACGTCTACGTCTACGTCTACGTCTACGTCTACGTCTACGTACGGCTACGGCTACGGCTACGGCTACGGCTACGGCTACGGCTACGGCTACGGCTACGGCTTCGGCTTCGGCTTCGGCTACGGCTTCGGCTACGGCTTCGGCTACGTCGGCTTCGTTCGGCTACGGCTTCGTCTTCGTCTTCGTCTTCGTCTAAGTCTTCTTCTTCTTCTTCTTCTTCTTCTAAGCCTACTTCTTCTTCTTCTTCTTCTTCTTCTTCTTCTTCTTCTTCTTCTTCTTCTTCTTCTTCTTCTTCTTCTTCTTCTTCTTCTTCTTCTTCTTCTTCTTCTTCGTCTTCGTCTTCGTCTACGTCTACGTCTACGTCTACGTCTACGTCTACGTCTCGTCGTCTCGTCGTCGTCGTCGTCTCGTCGTCGTCGTCGTCTCGTCGTCGTCGTCGTCGTCGTCGTCGTCGTCGTCGTCGTCGTCTTCGTCGTCTTCGTCTTCGTCTTCGTCTTCGTCTTCGTCTTCGTCTTCGTCTTCGTCTTCGTCTTCGTCTTCGTCTTCGTCTTCGTCTTCGTCTTCTTCTTCTTCTTCTTCTTCTTCTTCTTCTTCTTCTTCTTCTTCTTCTTCTTCTTCTTCTTCTTCTTCTTCTTCTTCTTCTTCTTCTTCTTCTTCTTCTTCTTCTTCTTCTTCTTCTGTTTCAGGCCACAACGCCATAGTAGAGACATGTACGACTGAATACCGGATGAATTCCATGCTCGTGTGGCTTGTTTATTTTTCGCTAGTGAATATAATTCAATGAAAAGTAAATATATGACACATATATCAAACCATCTTAAGATATCATGAAATCACATTTCCATCAAAATAAGAACTGTTTTGGACACAATAATCCCTCTAGAAGTATTTAGGAATAATTATTGATAATTCGTGAAGTTGGGTTGAGAACATAGACAAGACCATGAAGAAGGCAAACACACGACTTAATTGCATGAGAAAACTAACTGAGATCTGTTCACGTCATTACATACGTATTACTGATGTTCTTCTCGTCATTTCTATGTTCTGTGTTGACCTTTGGGCTTCCCAGTTGGGGTGGGAATATAACTAAATTTGATGGGAGGAGACTTGAAGGGGTGATCAGAAAGGCAGGTGGGCTGAAGGGGAACACACAGGAGACTCATTTGACACGGCTTATGAACGACGTATAACCAACAAAAAACTGACTGACATCACTGATGACGAAACTCATCCACTTCGTGCAGATATTGACTGTCTAAAAATTTTTCGAAGAACAAAAGCAAAACAAAAACAAACAAAAAACACAAAAAAAGACAAAAAAACCCCCAACCAAACAAAGAACAAAGCTGAAAGGAAACACGTCTACTTACCTCCCTTTGGTTTCAAAGACGTCGGTCTCCACTTTCACAGCAGACAAACAGCAGACATTTCAAATCAATCATCCGGAATTATCGATAAAATCTAAAACTTCAAAACGTGACTGAATGAACACCAAGATGTGGAAATTTTTATGTAGTAATAATAATAATAATAATGGCAATGTCAGCACACGTCAATGGATTGATTAGTTTGTCACAATAAAAGAGACTCTAAAAAGCACAGCTTGCAATACTCAAAACTACACTGGACATGGAGAATACAATACACATTACAAGCTACAATATGAAAACTGTTTTTAGACCTCGTGCGTCATGTTAACACACATGTGTGTCCACAAGCATACTAACTGTTTAACATGTCAACTGTTGAATATGTAAACAACGAAAAGCAGGAACTGGCTTGCAAGCGTGAAGAGCGTTCATGTTCATGCGGTGAATAGATCGCCAACTCAATTACAACACAGTGCTGGGTGTTTCTCCATTTTGGTATTGGTTGTAGGCAGTGTTACCCTGTGTAAGCTTTAGCTTATTCAACTCGTGTTTCATTTGACTTGATTTACCCACATTCCCAACTACGGTGATCTCAGGGTTTAATTTGACCCGGACTGTCTTGTAAACAGCCAAGGGATCTTTAACGTGCACAGATTGTTGTGATCTACACACGGGACCTCCTTTTTTTTGTCGTCCGTTTCCGGCGGGACTAGGTGTTCGTCTACCGACCTGGACCAGGAGGGAGGAGGAAGGAGGGGGGTGGGGGTAAGGGTGGCGATAGGTTTTCCTTGAAAACAATCGAGAACATGCCATTGATAAGACCAATAAATTAATGCTTGAATGTCAGTTAGGGAGGCTTAGTACTAGTCCCATCGGAGACGGACGATAAAAGAAGGTCCCGTGTGCAGATCACATCACTCTTTCCACATAAAATATCCCTGTGGCATTCACGACAAAGACAAAATCGTACAAGAAAGCCCGAGATCACCTTATCTGTGGATGTGGTTAAAGTCAAATCAAGTCAAATCAAATCAAATCAAATCAAATCAAATCAAATCAAATCAAATCAAATCAAATCAAATCAAATCAAATCAAGTCAAATCAATCAAATCAAATCAAATCAAATCAAATCAAATCAAATCAAATCAAATCAAATCAAATCAAATCAAATCAAATCAAATCGAATCTGATCGATGCTCACCTGTTTCTTTGTTTTGCTCTTGTGATGTTGAGCATCTTCTTGAGACATTGGGGGAACTCAGTAGTCTAAAAGCAAGGTGTTGGCCTCTCAACTCAAAGGTCGAGGTTCCCCACCTCCCCCTCCACCCCACGGTTGAACAACGTTCCTCGCGTTTTTTCCCCAATAAAATCCACACCCCCGCCCCTTCAAAAAATGGTCCAGGTAGATGGATCGGCACCTAGCGTCATTGGAGACGGACGATACAAAGGGGGTTCAATGCTTTGTTCATGTTAAAGATCCTTGCCTGTTTACAAGGCAGTCGGGGAATATCAAAAGTCCCACCAAAAAAAACCCGGATCACCTTAATGGTGGATGTGGGTAAATCAAATTAAATAAAAATTAAATCAAACCGTT
>JAXRKP010003244.1:0-20219 GCA_037039925.1 Doris montereyensis | reverse complement strand
GACAATTCCACCAATACAAAGAACACGACGACAATTCCACCAATACAAAAAGAACACGGAGACAATTCCACCAATACAAAAACAACACGGCGACAATTCCACCAATACAAACAAGAACACGGCGACAATTCCACCAATACAAAAAGAACGCGGCGACAATTCCACCAATATAAAAAGAAAACGGCGACAATTCCACCAATACAAAAACAACACGGAGACAATTCCACCAATACAAAAAAAAGAACACGGAGACAATTCCATCAATACAAAAAGAACACGGAGACAATTCCACCAATACAAAAACAACAGGGAACATGACAATTCCATCAATACAAAAAAAACACGCGACAATTCACCAATGCAAAAATAACACGGGATAATTTCACCAATACAAAAAAAACATGGAAACAATTCCACCAATACAAAAAGAACACGGCGACAATTCCACCAATACAAAAAACACGCGACAATTCCACCAATGCAAAAAAAGAACACGGCGATAATTTCACCAATACAGAAAGAACACGGGAACAATTCCACCAATACAAAAAGAACACTGCGACAATTTCACCAATTCAAAGAGAACACTGCGAAAAATTCCATCAATACCAAAAATAACAAGGCAAAAATTCCACCAATACAAAAGGAGCAAGGCCAAAATTCCACCACTACAAAAAGACCAAGGTGACAATTCCACCGATACTGAAAGAACACAAAGACGATTCCACCAATACAAAAAGAACACGGCAACAATTACACCAATACAAAAAACACGTCGACAATTCCACCAATACAGAAAGAACACAGCGAGAATTGCACCAATACAGAAAAAAACACAGCGACAATTCCACCAATACAGAAAGAACACAGCGAGAATTGCACCAATACAAAAAAAAACACAGCGACAATTCAGCCTATACAGAAAAAATACGGCGACAATTCCATAAATACAGAAAAACACGGCGTCAATTCCACCAATACAGAAAGAATACGGACGACAATTCCACCAATACAAAAACAAATATGGCGACAATTCCACCAATACAGAAAAAACACGGCGACAATTCCATCAATACAGAAAAAACACGGCGACAATTCCACCAATACAGAAAAACACAGCGACCTTTCCACCAATACAAAAAGAACACGGCGACAATTCCACCAATACAAAAGAACACGGCGACAATTCCACCAATACAAAAAGAACGCGGCGACAATTCCACCAATATAAAAAGAAAACGGCGACAATTCCACCAATATAAAGAGAACGCGGCGACAATTCCACCAATACAAAAAGAACGCGGCGACAATTCCACCAATATAAAAAGAAAACGGCGACAATTCCACCAATACAGAAAAACACAGCGACCTTTCCACCAATATAAAAAAAAAACGGCGACAATTCCACCAATACAAAAAGAACACGGCGACAATTCCACCAATACAAAAAGAAAACGGCGACAATTCCACCAATATAAAGAGAACGCGGCGACAATTCCACCAATATAAAGAGAACGACAATTCCACAATACAAAAAGAAAACGGCGACAATTCCACAAAAAGAAAACGGCGACAATTCCAAAAAAGAAAACGGCGACAATTCCACCAATACAAAAAGAAAACGGCGACAATTCCACCAATATAAAAAGAAAACGGCGACAATTCCACCAATACAAAAAGAAAACGGCGACAATTCCACCAATATAAAGAGAACGCGGCGACAATTCCACCAATACGGAAAGAACACTGTCTGTCGTGTGTACCTTTATTTCTATAGTTTTTTTTTTTTTTTTACTTCACTGCACTGTGTGGCTAATTTGTGTTATCAACGTTTCTAGATCACTGATAACTTCTTGGTAACGACATATGTTCAAAAGTCAATCTCCTCCACCAAGGATTTAATAGGAATAATATCATGGGAACAAAATCGGGATTCCCCGCTATCACCACCCATCATCACTAACATCAAATACAGCAGAAAATCAGCCAATCTAGATAACCACACGCGACGGTTCTTTCATCAATCTTTGACATTACTAACGAGGCAGCGGGACACTGATAAGCCAACAACTTCAAATGGGGATTTGATAAAGGGATGTACAAAAATAGTACACCTCTCAAATACACAGAAATCAATTTAAACGAAAAAAAAGCGAAAACAAATTTCCTCGCGACTCGCAAATAGGAGCATGGTTCCTGGTGTCGGTTTTCTTCATGACAACAAAAAGATACATGGAAATGCTTTACAAAAATTACACCAGCAGACTCACTAACTTTATATCGTTTATTCCTCACAATGGGTATTCCATTCTATTGAGACCTTCTCAATTCCGTGATATATCCCACAGGAGATATTCCATTCTATATACCCTTCTCAATTCCCTGATTTACCCCACACGAGGTATTCCATTCCATTAAGTCCTTCTCAATTCCTTGATTTATCCCACACGAGGTATTCCATTCCATTAAGTCCTTCTCAATTCCTTGATTTATCCCACACGAGGTATTCCATTCCATTAAGTCTTTCTCAATTCCTTGATTTATCCCACAGGAGGTATCTTTCTATTGAGTCCTTTTAAATTCCCTTGTTTATCCCACGGCAGGTATTCCATTCTATTGAGTCCTCAATTCCCTGATTTATCTTACAGAAGGTATTTCATTCTATTGAGCCCTTCTCAATTCCCTGATTTATCCTAAAGGAAGCATTTCATTCTATTGACTCCTTCTCAATTCCCTGGCTTTTCCTAAAGGAAGTATTTCATTCTATTAAGCCCTTCTCAATGCCCTGTTTTATCTTACAGAAGGTATTTCATTCTATTGAGTCCTTCTCAATTCCCTGATTTATTCCACAGGAGGTACTTCTATTCTATTGAGTCCTTCTCAATTCCCTGATTTATCCCACAGGAGGTATCCTGTTGTATTGAGTCCTTCTCAATCCATGGTTTATCCAACAGGAGGTTCCCTCATTTATTTATCCCACAGGAGGTATTTCATTCAATTGAGTCCTCCTCAATTCCTGATTTATCCCATAGGAGTTATTTCATTCTATTGAGTTATTTTCAATTCCCAGATTTATCCAACAGGAGGTAATCCATTATATTGAGTCTTTCTCAATACCCTTAATGAGTCCTCCTGAAATTCCTCCCACAGGTGGTGATTACATTCCCTTTCTCAATTCCTTATTCCACAGGTGGTGATTACATTCTAATGAGTCCTTCTCAATTCCCTGGTTTATTCCACAGGTGGTGATTACATTCTAATGAGTCCTTCTCAATTCCCTGGTTTATTCCACAGGTGGTGATTACATTCTAATGAGTCCTGGTGATTACATTCTAATTCCCTGGTTTATTCCACAGGTGGTGATTACATTCTAATGAGTCCTTCTCAATTCCTGGTTTATTCCACACGTCCTTCAATTGATTCTAGTGAGTCTCAATTCCCTAGTTTATTCCACGGGAGGTGTTGCATTCTAGTGAGTCCTTCTCAATTCCCTGGTTTATTCCACAGGAACTATTCCATTCTATTTAGTACTTCTCAACTCCTTGATTTATTATACAGAAAGTATTCCAATCTATTGAGTCCTTCTCAATTCCCTGATATGTTACACAGCAAGTGTTCCAATCTATTGAGTCCTTCTCACTGCCCTGATTTATAAAACAGGAAGTGTTTTATTCTATTGAGTCCTTCTCAACTCCCTGATTTATTACAAAGGAAGTGTTCAATTCTCTTGAGTCCTTCTCAATGCCCTGATTTATTTAACAGGAAGTGTTCTATTCTATTGAGTCCTTCTCAATGCCCTGATTTATTACACAGGAAGTGTTGAATTCTATTAAGTCCTCCTCAATGCCCTTAATTTTTACACAGGAATTGTTCAATTCTATTCAGTCCTTCTCAACGCCCTGATTTGTTACACAGGAAGTATTCAATTCTATTGAGTCATTCTCTATGCCCCGATTTGTTAAACAGGAAGTGTTCTTTTCTATATAGTCCTTCTCAATTCCCTGATTTATTACACAGGTGGTATTCCATTCTATTGAGTCCTCATTGAGTCCTTCCTAAAATTCCTTGATTTACTCCACATGTGGTGATTTCATTCTTTGAGTCCGTCTCAATTCCTTGATTTACTCCACAGGTGGAATTCTATGTTATTTAGTCCTTTTCAATTCCTTGGTTTATCCCACAGAAAGTATTCCATTCTATTGAGTCTTTCTCGATTCCCTCGTTTATCCCACATGAGATATTTCATTCTATTGAGTCCTTCTATATTCCCTGATTTATCCCACATGAGGTATTCCATTATATTGAGTCCTTCTGAAATTACTCTGTTTATTCCACTGGTTGTGATTCCATTCTTTTGAGTCCTCAATTACCTGATTTATTCCACAGAAGGTAGTTCATTATATTGAGTCCTTCTGAGTTCCCTGGATTATCCCATGAGGTAATCCATTCTATCTTATCCTTCTCAATTCTCTGGTTTATCCCACATGAGGTATTCCATTTTATTGAGTCCTCAATTCTCTTATGTATTACACAGGAAGTATTCCATTTTCTTCATTCCTTTTCAATTCTCTGATTTATACCACTGCAGGTATTTCATTCTATTGAGTCTTTCTCAACTACCCAATTTATTCCACACATGGTGATTCCATTCTATTGAGTCCTTATCAACAGCCTGATGTATCTCACAGGTGGTGATTTCATTATATTGAGTCTTTTCTCAACTACCCGACTTATCCCTTAGGTGGTGATTTCATTATATTGAGTCTTTCTCAACTACCCGACTTATCCCTTAGGTGGTGATTCCATTCTATTGAGTTTTTCTCAACTCCTGATTCATTCCACCGGAAGTGATTCCATTCTATTGAGTCCTTCTTAACTCTCTGATTCATTTCACCGGAAGTGATGCCATTGTATTGAGTCTTTCTCAACTTATTGAGAAGCACACAGTATATATTTGAGCAGTGAAGTGACTGATAATAACAGTCTCTCATAAAATTCTTCTCTCGGGTTCGAATCGTAGCAAAGCTTGGGAAAGACGGTTACCACGCGTTTCCCCGCCACTCTAAGCAGGTGTTAAGTACCCTAATGTTGATGCGTATTTCTCAAGTTCGAGACGTTTCCTTCGATCTCTGGTGGAATTGTAATTGGACTTAATCAATCTCAATTAGAATGGGTTCGTTGGTTTTGTCTTTGTCCATTCCATTAATTAACGAATAATACCCTGGTGCTCATTAGGTCATTGACCTGCTTCTCCTGGTCCACCTGATCTCATTATGAATTCAACTCACGCACAGACACAGACACACACACACACACACACACACACAAACAAACATACACGCCATACACCGAGAAAGACGCACAGAAGACAGACACTTCTTGTTTGTCACAGGGGTGACATACGCCTGATGAACAGTTATACCCCCTCAATGAATATGTGAAAGGAAGATCGATTGAAGAACAGATAGACATAAAGCGAGATAATAAAATCGAGATACGTAAATAGTACGGCCGGCAAAACCTTGGTCAAGAAGACATACAGACAGACTTACAGACGGACATACACACAGACAAGCAGGAAGTCTGACAGACGTAGCAACCAGTAACGAGGTGTTGGTAAAGGCAGATTTCATCGAACTGTTCTCTATCGGGTATTTTGATAAGGCAGATAGGTAGTACATCTAACTGTTCTCTATCTGGTATTGTGATAAGGCAGATAGGTAAGTACATCTAACTGTTCTCTATTGGGTATTTTGATAAGGCAGATAGGTAGTACATCTAACTGTTCTCTATCTGGTATTGTGATAAGGCAGATAGGTAAGTACATCTAACTGTTCTCTATTGGGTATTTTGATAAGGCAGATAGGTAGTACATCTAACTGTTCTCTATCTGGTATTTTGATAAGGCAGATAGGTAACTGTACATCTAACTGTTCTCTATCTGGTATTGTGATAAGGCAGATAGGTAAGTACATCTAACTGTTCTCTATTGGTATTTTGATAAGGCAGATAGGTAAATACATCTAACTGTTCTCTATCTGGTATTTTGATAAGGCAGATAGGTAAATACATCCAATTGTTCTCTATCGGGTATTTTGATAAGGCAGATTGCTAAATACATCCAACTGTTCTCTATCGGGTATTTTGATAAGGTAGATTGCTAAATACATCCAATTGTTCTCTATCGGGTATTTTGATAAGGCAGATAGGTAAGTACATCCAATTGTTCTCTATCGGGTATTTTGATAAGGTAGATTGCTAAATACATCCAATTGTTCTCTATCGGGTATTTTGATAAGGTAGATTGCTAAATACATCCAACTGTTCTCTATCGGGTATTTTGATAAGACATATAGGTAAGTACATCCAATTGTTCTCTATCGGGTATTTTGATAAGGTAGATTGCTAAATACATCCAATTGTTCTCTATCGGGTATTTTGATAAGGCAGATAGATTGTTCTAATTGTGATACATCATCTAACTGTTCTCTATCGGGTATTTTGATAAGACATATAGGTAAGTACATCAAACTGTTCTCTATCGGGTATTTTGATGATTGATAAGGCATTGGTAAGTACATCTAACAGTTCTCTATCGGGTATTTTGATAAGGCAGATAGGATAAGTACATCCAACTGTTCTCTATCGGGTATTTTGATAAGACAGATTGCTAAGTACATCGAACTGTTCTCTATCGGGTATTTTGATAAGGTAGATTGCTAAATACATCCAATTGTTCTCTATCGGGTATTTTGATAAAACAGATTGCTAAATACATCCAACTGCTTCTCTATCGGTATTTTGATAAGACATTAATAAGGCATCAAATTGTTTCTATCCATGTATTTTGATGAGACAGATTGCTAAGTATATCAACAGTTCTCTACCGGGTATTTTGATAAGGCAGATAGCTAAATAATCCAACTCTCTGGGCATTTTGATAAGACATTGCTAAAGTACATCGAACTGTTCTCTATCAGGCATTTTGATAAGACAGATTGCTAAGTACAATGTTCTCTATCGGGTATTTTGATAAAACAGATTGCTAAGTACATCTTTTGCTCTCTATGCCATGTGCCACTTTTGGCATCTGTATACAATGATATGTTGTAACCTCTCTATGCCATGTGCCACTTTTGGCATCTGTATACAATGATATGTGTGCCACACTTTTGACATCTTTATAAAAAATGAACTGTTAACTCTCTATCCATGCTACTTTTGATCTGTAACAATGATAACTTTATAAATAATATGTGTGTAACCTCTCTGTGCACCACTTTTGACATCTTTATAAAAATGCCATGTGCCACTTTTGACATCTTTATACAAATGATATGTGTGTAACCTCTCTATGCCATGTGCCACTTTTTGGCATCTGTATACAATGATATGTGTGTAACCTCTCTATGCCATGTGCCACTTTTGGCATCTGTATACAATGATATGTGTAACCTCTCTATGCCATGTGCCACTTTTGGCATCTGTATACAATGATATGTTTGTAACCTCTCTATGCCATGTGCCACTTTTGACATCTGTATACAATGATATGTGTGTAACCTCTCTATGCCATGTGCCACTTTTGGCATCTGTATACAATGATATGTGTGTAACCTCTCTATGCCATGTGCCACTTTTTGACATCTGTATACAATGATATGTGTGTAACCTCTCTATGCCATGTGCCACTTTTGACATCTGTATACAATGATATGTGTGTAAACTCTATGCCATGTGCCACTTTTGGATATGTGTGTATCTTTATAAAATCTTTATAAAATGATATGTGCCACTTTTGACATCTTTAACCTCTCTCAAATGTGCCACTATGCCATGTACCACTTTTTGGCATCTGTATACAATGATATGTTTGTAACCTCTCTATGCCATGCGCCGAAACCTACTCAATAGAGTACAGCTGTCTGTTAAAGGCTTCTTACTAGCATTCTGAAAAGATCTTTCTCTAGCAAAAAGCTGGTACTCATTTACATTTCATCTGTATACAATGATATGTGAATATAAGCAAGTTAAAGAATAAACAAGGTAAAGAATAACAAGGTAAAACAATAAACAAGGTAAAGAATAAACAAGGTAAAGAATAAGCAAGGTAAAGAATAAGCAAGGTAAAGAATAAGCAAGGTAAAGAATAAACAAGGTGAAGAATAGGCAAGGTAAAGAATAAACAAGGTAAAGAATAAACAAGGTAAAGAATAGGCAAAGGTAAGAGAATAAACAAGGTAAAGAATAGGCAAGGTAAAGAATAAAGAAGGTAAAGAATAAACAAGGTAAAGAATAGGCAAGGTAAAGAATAAGCAAGGTAAAAAATAAAGAAGGTGAAGTACCTTTCACAAGCGTACCACGTCGTGAACGACTCGGGCAATCCAGGGTTTGAACCTATGTTGTCCTGATGACAGATTCACAACCTAGGTTGTCCTGATGACAGATTCACAACCTAGATTGTCCTGATGACAGATTCACAACCTACGTTGTCCTGATGACAGATTCACAACCTGATTGTCCTGATGACAGATTCACAACCTACGTTGTCGTCCTGATGACAGATTCACAACCTACGTCGTCCTGATGACAGATTCACAACCTACGTCGTTCCCAACCTGATGACAGATTCACAACCTACGTTGTTCTGATGACAGATTCACAACCTACGTTGTCCTGATGACAGATTCACAACCTACGTTGTCCTGATGACAGATTCACAACCTACGTTGTCCTGATGACAGATTCACAACCTACGTTGTCCTGATGACAGATTCACAACCTACGTTATCCTGAGGACAGATTCCCAACCTACGTTGTCAGATTCTGATGACAGATTCACAACCTACGTTGTCTTGATGACAGATTCACAACCTACGTTGATGACAGATTCACAACCTACGTTGTCCTGATGACAGATTCACAACCTATATTGTCCTGATGACACAACCTTGTCCCATGACAGATTCACAACCTAGATTGTCCTGATGACAGATTCACAACCTAGATTCACAACCTAGTCCTGATGACAGATTCACAACCTTCACAACCTATTTGTCCTGATGACAGATTCACAACCTAGATTGTCCTGATGACAGATTCACAACCTAGATTGTCCTGATGACAGATTCACAACCTACGTTGTCCTGATGACAGATTCACAACCTACGTTGTCCTGATGACAGATTCACAACCTACGTTGTCCTGATGACAGATTCACAACCTACGTTGTCCTGATGACAGATTCACAACCTACGTTGTCCTGATGACAAATTCACAACCTACGTCGTCCTGATGACAGATTCACAACCTACGTTGTCCTGATGACAGATTCCAACTCTACGTTGTCCTGATGACAGATTCACAACCTACGTTGTCCTGATGACAGATTCACAACCTAGATTGTCCTGATGACAGATTCACAACCTAGATTGTCCTGATGACAGATTCACAACCTACGTGACAGATTCACAACCTACGTCCCTGATGACAGATTCACAACCTAAATTGTCCTGATGACAGATTCACAACCTACGTTGTCCTGATGACAGATTCACAACCTACGTTATCCTGATGACAAATTCACAACCTACGTCGTCCTGATGACAGATTCACAACCTACGTTGTCCTGATGACAGATTCCCAACCTATGTTGTCCTGATGACAGATTCACAACCTAGTTGTCCTGATGACAGATTCACAACCTAGATTGTCCTGATGACAGATTCCCAACCTACGTTGTCCTGATGACAGATTCACAACCTACGTCGTCCTGATGACAGATTCACAACCTACGTTGTCCTGATGACAGATTCACAACCTAGATTGTCCTGATGACAGATTCACAACCTGGGTCCTGATGACAGATTCACAACCTAGAATGTCCTGATGACAGATTCACAACCTAGATTGTCCTGATGACAGATTCACAACCTAGATTGTCCTGATGACAGATTCACAACCTAGGTTGTCCTGATGACAGATTCACAACCTACGCCATGACCAAATTACAACCATTCACAACAGGCACTAAAAACAAACAAACAAATGTCCTGATGACAGATTCACAACCTAGATTGTCATGAAAATGATTCTGTTAATATGATGATGACAGATTCACAACAACAACGTTGGCAAGAATGATTTAGCAAGAGGAGAAGAGAGAACTATTGCAACCAAAGCATGCTGAACTCAAATCTTCCAACCAAGACTTTATGAGATATGCACTCTGTCTGTTAAAAACAAACAAACAAATAAATTGACGCTAAATAAATTACAATCTCATTGCCGGAGGCAAGTAGTAATGACTTCTGTTAATATGATAATAACAACAACAACAACAACAACGTTGGCAAGAATGATTTACTCCCAGGCTAAGAGGGAGAAAAAGACAAACGGATTGCAACCAAAGCATGTGCTGAACTCAAGGGATCTAATTACAAAAAGACAAACTTTGATAAATGCACTCTGTCTGTTAACAAAGATCATAAATTATTAAAATGACAAACTGGTTTGTCGTAAATGTACAGACTCCCAGGCTAATAATTACAAAAAGACAAACCGTTTGTATAAATGTACAGACTCCCAGGCTAATAATTACAAAAGACAAACCTTTTGTATAAATGTACAGTCCCATTGAAATAAACGCAAAGACAAACCGTTTGTATAAATCAGACAATGGATGACAAACCGTTTGTATAAATTCTCCCAGGCTAATAATAAAAAATTGCAGTGCTGATGAAATAGGCTTCAAAAACAAACCGTTTGTATAAATGTACAGACTCCCAGGAAAACAAAAAGACAAACTGTGTTATGTTTAATGACAAACCGTGTTGTGACATATTCCAAACCGTGTATAAATTATTCTAAATGACAAACCGTTTGTATAAATGACTCTAAGGGTATAAATGTACGGGCTAATAATTACAAAAGACAAACCGTGCATTTAATTACAAAAAGACAAACCGTTTGGTACAGACTCCCAGGCTAATAATTACAAAAAGACAAACCGTTTGATTAAATGTACAGACTCATCAGGAGGAGTATTTGAAAAATGAGACAGACTCACAATAATTACAAAAAGACAAACCGTTTAGAAATGAAGGACTCAGGCTAATAATTACAAAAAGACAAACCGTTTGTATAAATGTACAGACTCCCAGAAATAATTACAAAAAGACAAACCGTTTGTATAAATGTTGAATCCCAGGCTAATAATTACAAAAGACAAACCGTTTGTAATAGAGCTGAATAATTACAAAAAAGAAAAGTAGTGGCTAGGTGTAGATAAACAGATAGATATAATCATAACAAGACAAAACCTTATGTCCTATTGAAAATAAAACGCAATGACATAGATAAATATGATTGATTCAGATAAAAAATTGCATTATGAAATATTCAATAACATTTGAGAGAAAACATGTTATGATTGATATTCCATGATATTATTCTAAATGACAAAGATTAGAAAGGGCGGGGTGAATACAAGATAGATAAATTAGATATTTGAAAAATGAGACAGTATGGTTTAGAGAAGGAGGGTGAATAATGATAAATGACGAAATAGACAGAGAAAAAAGTAGATATTAGGTAGATAAACTAGATAGATATAATAGAGAGAGAGAGAGAGATAGATAAACATATAGATAGATTAGAGAGATAGAGAGATAGATTTTATAGATATATTGATAGATTAGAAAGATGAATAGATAGATAAATTAGATATAATACATATTAGTTGAATAGATAAATAGATAGACTAGATATTATATAAATAGATAGATATATGGATAGATAGATAAACATATAGAAATATATATATATATATATATATATATATATATATATATATATATATATATGTATGTATATATATATATATATATATATATACAAGTAGGAAGGTAGGTAGGTATATAGATAGACATATGATATATATATATATATATATATATATATATATATATATATATATATATATATATATATATATATATATATATATATAGATAGATATATAGATAGATATATAAGTAGGTAAGTAGATAGACGGATAGATAGATATGTAGGTAAGTAGATAGCCATATAGACATATAGATAAATAGATAGATAGATGGGTAGATATATGCATATGTAGGTATGTAGGTAGGTGAGTAGATAGATATATAGATGAATAGATAGATAGACATATATGAAGGTAGTTACGTAGAAATATAGATAGATAGATGGATAGATAGATAGTTAGAAAAATAGACAGGTAGTAAGGTTGGTATAAAGATAAGTAAGTAGATAGATAGATGTATAGATATAAAGATAGGTAGGTATGTAGGTAGGTAAGTAGATGGATAGATGGATGTATATATATAAATATATATATATATATATATATATATATATATATAGATAGATAGAAATAGATAGATAGATAGATAGATAGATAGATAGATAGATAGATAGATAGGCGAAATGGATAGATTTATAGGTATGTAGGTATATAGATACAAAGGCAGGCAGGTAGATGGATAGATAGATAGATAGATAGATAGATTGGTAAGTAGATATGTAGATATATGGATAGATTGGTAAGTAGATATGTAGATATATGGATAGATTGGTAAGTAGATATGTAGATATATGGATAGATTGGTAAGTAGATATGTAGATATATGGATAGATTGGTAAGTAAGTAGACATACACATAAGCTAAATGAATAGATATACAGATATATTACTGGATAGATAGATAGATGACTACATACATAGATAGATAGATAGATTGATAGATAGATAGATTTATGAATATATAGAAAGATAGATAGGTATGTAGGTAGGTAGATGGATAGATAGATATATAGGTAGTGGGTATGTAGATAAGTACATATATAGATATATAGGTAGATATATAGATAGATCGATAGATAGATAGATAGGTAAATAGAAGGATAGATATATAGATCGAGTAGATAGATAGATAGATAGGTTGTCGAATAGATAGATAGGATAGATAAATGAATAGATAGATAGATCGATAGAAATATAGGTAGGTTTGTATGTAGGTAAATAAACAGATAGATAGATCGTAGGTATGTAGGTAGGTAGATAGATGATATATAGTTATATCGATAGGTAGATATATAGATATGTAGCGGATATAGAGATAGATAGATAGATAGGTATAGATATATATATATATATATATATATATATATATATATATATATATATATATATATATATATATATATAATATAGATATATATGAGAAGTAGTAGGTATGTAGGTATCTAAGTAGATAGGTAGATAGAACAAAAAAAGATAGAACACTAGTGGTAAATGCATTACCGAATAAAACTGCAAAACAAGAGACTGAAGAACAAGGGGATACTATTCTGATACATCTAAATGACAAATAAACAAACCAACAAACTTATTATCATAGACAGCCAGAGGGTAAACATTGCTACTAAATACAAAACAGCATGTCATGTTTACATGTACATTAATTTGTGTCTCTTATTTTAGAATCGCCAGCCAACAAAGGAATAAAACTCTAAAGCACCGCTACTCTTTCAACACAAAACACACACACTCATACCCACACACTCGCACGCACGCACACGCGTACACACAAACAGACACACCCACACACATAAACGTATACACGCATAGTTTGTTACCAGATGAAGCATATGTGTTCTGTGTTCCAGGTCCACAGAACACATATGTGATAATTTATAATCACCTCTATATTCCTGTGTTCAGATCCCAACCCATAAATCGTAATCACCTATATATTCCTGTGTTCAGGTCCCAACCCATAATTTGTAATCACCTACATGTTCCTGTGTTCAGGTCCCAACCCATAATTTGTAATCACCTACATGTTCCTGTGTTCAGGTCCCAACCCATAATTTGTAATCACTATATATTCCTGTGTTCAGGTCCCAACCCATAATTTGTAATCACCTATATATTCCTGTGTTCAGGTCCCAACACATAAATCGTAATCACCTATATATTCCTGTGTTCAGGTCCCAAATATATATTCCGTGTTCAGGTCCCAACCCATAATTTGTAATCACCTATATATTCCTGTGTTCAGGTCCCAACACATAAATCGTAATCACCTATATGTTCCGGTGTTCAGGTCCCAACCCATAATTTGTAATCACCTACATGTTCCTGTGTTCAGGTCCCAACCCGCAAATCGTAATCACAAAGCCATGGAGAGCTTGCTCAGTTGAAAATATTGAACAACTTTTTGCTGTGACAAAGACGTTTTGTTAACACTTGTGTTTCTTTGTTAGCTTCTTTGTTTGTCTGCTTGTGTATCTGTGCATTTATTGTTTTTCTTTATTTTCTGTATCATTTTGTGTTTGTGTGTCTTTTTTTATTTGACTGTTTCTTGTTTTAGTTGTTCTCATTTATTTTATTGTTCGTTATTTTGTCTGTCTGTTTATTTTTTCTGTTTATCTATCTGTTTTAGTCTATTTTATTGTTGTTATTTTGTCTGTTTGTTTATTTTTCTGTTTATCTTTCTGTTTTAGTCTATTTTATTGTTCGTTATTTTGTCTGTTTGTTTATTTTTTCTGTTTATCTATCTGTTTTAGTCTATTTTATTGTTTATCTATCTGTTTTTATTTTTGTTCGTCTGTTTGTTTATTTTTTCTGTTTATCTATCTGTTTTAGTCTATTTTATTGTTCGTTATTTTGTCTGTTTGTTTATTTTTTCTGTTTATCTATCTGTTTTAGTCTATTTTATTGTTCGTTATTTTGTCTGTTTGTTTATTTTTTCTGTTTATCTATTTGTTTTAGTCTATTTTATTGTTCGTTATTTTGTCTGTTTGTTTATTTTTTCTGTTTATCTATCTGTTTTAGTCTATTTTATTGTTCGTTATTTTGTCTGCTTGTTTATTTTTTTCTGTTTATCTATCTGTTTTAGTCTATTTTATTGGGGTCTACTTGTTTCAAAACTTGGCTATATGTTTAATTGTTTCTCTGTTTGCTCGTCCGTTTGTTTGTTTGTCTGTTGATATAATTGATGGTATCTGTCTATTAGTCAATTTGCCTTTTGCTTCTGTTTCTCAAATAGATTTGCTTTCGTTTTAGCTATTCATCTATTTAGTTGCGTATTTGTATGTTTATGTATCACAGTCATAATTAAAAATAACTCGCTACACACGAAGTTCACTGATTATCTCTCTTCCAAACGGGTACTGCATACAAGGAAACAAGGGACTCACCGGATCTTGGTCGAGATTTACGCCCTGATACGGATTTGGGTAGATAAAAAGGATTATTTATCATCTATTTAACTTTATCGCAGGAGACGGTCCATTGATGACCTTGAGTAAAACTGTAAAAATAAAAACCCGAAGAAAATACGGACATGATTTTCCGGTTCAAATCCAAGGCGCAGATTTGTTGTTCTTGTCAACAAAAGCAGTTTGTGGTTCAGGTTAAGAGCCCTAAAATACCGTCATCATAAAAATATAGATAAATGATACAGTTGTATTGTGCTTGACAGTCTGATTAACTGAAGGTTTGACTGACTGGCTGGTGCGCTGTCTGTCTCTGTCTCTGTCTCTGTCTGTCTCTCTCTCTCTCTCTCTCTCTCTCTCTCTCTCTCTCTCTCTCTCTCTCTCTCTCTCTCTCTCTCTCTCTCTCTCTGACTCTGTCTCTGTCTCTGTCTCTGTCTGTCTCTGTCTCTGTCCCTGTCTCTGTCTCTGTCTCTCTCTCTCTCTGTCTCTTTTGTCTCTGTCTCTGTCTCTGTCTCTGTGTGTGTGTGTGTGTGTGTGTGTGTGTCTCTCTCTCTCTCTCTCTCTCTCTCTCTCTCTCTCTCTCTCTCTCTCTCTCAATCCACCTTAGCTGTAGAATTATCGCGCATGCCCTCACAATGACGTATACTCCTATACAATAACACGATACTGAGACGCTGGTACCAATAGTTCCTATGATCCCCTCAACGTTCCGTGACGTAGGTTTGCCCAGTGGAGCGTGACGATGGCTATTTACAAACCGTTTCAAAAGTTTTTCATTACCTGTCTACACAAAAGTTTCGTGGAAGTTAGTGGAGATTTCAAACTCCCTCATAAAGCCAGGTAATAAATAGTTCCACGCTTAACTGACACAGGAAGTGACGTATTCTATCGACACGATACCATCAAGGTAGAACGTTAGGGTTTCAGTGGTACCAGGCTTGAATACTTCGTTTCACAAACCGGATATCCGGGGTTCAATCCTGGAATTACGTTTTATTACCGACCTTTGCCTGCACATTTGATTTTTTTTTTTCCATGAAAATAAAACAACAAGACCAACAACAGGAACAAATATACCTCCCGGATTCAAAGCAGGCCATATAAAGATCTAGCCCTCCTAGATGGCATAAAGGAAACAGAACAACTTGTTTTGCACTTGAGCGTTGTTTGATATTTGTGTGGAAATCAGAAGAGATGCTACCATTTGTATAAACGTGATAAACGTTTTAAAAACACCACTTTACTCCTCTACATACGTATACAGATTCACACACACACACATACATACATACACACACATACACACACATACACACACACATACACACATACACACACACATATACACACACGCATACACACACATACACACATACATATACACACACACACACATACACACACATAAACACACATACACACACATACACACATACATACACACATACACACACACATACACATACATACACACACACATACATACACATACACACACACACATACACACATACACACACACACACGTGCACGATCACGTGTTTTAGATAAGTAGACACCCAAAAATAAACATTTATATCAATGACAGAAAGAGGCTGGAAGAAAAAAAAACGTTAAAAAATCCCACAAACAACCCACAAAAAGCAAAAGAAAACAAAACAAAAAACAAACAATAGAAAAATGTGAGGAACTAGGAGAGTATTTCAGACATTGATTAAAGAAATTATTTGCATTTTGGACACATTTTTATTCTAAAATGAACATGAACATGTTTTTTATCGTCCGTATCCGATGGGACTAGGTGTCGATCGACCTATCTGGACAAGGGAGTGGGTGGGGGGAGTTGGGAGGCAATATATTTGCGTGAGAAAATATTTCAACCGATGGCGGGCTCAGACAGCACGTTGGACCAGGCTGTCACCTTCTGGACAACCGAGCCCCCCCCCCCCCCCTCCCCGCCCCCCCCCCCCCGCCACACGCTGCATGGAAAAAAAGTCGTACACGTTGATATTCTGGACTACCGAGCCCCCCCCCCCCCCCCTCACACTGCATGGAAAAAATCGGGCACGCTGACACTCTTGACTAGCCATCGCCCCCCCCCCCTCCTCCCCCTCCCCTCCCCTACCCTGCATGGTAGAAAATCGTTATCGTTGATACTCTGGACTATCGAGTCCCCCCCCCCCCACCCCCAACACGGCATAAAAACTAGTCGTAGACGTTGATACTCTGGACTAGCGAGTCGCCCCACCCCACACCCACACATCATGGAAAACAAATTGTACAAGTGGATACTCTGGGCTAGCGAGCGCCACCCCCCCCCCCCCCCCCACTCCCAACACGGCATAAAAACTAGTCGTAGACGTTGATACTCTGGACTAGCGAGTCGCCCCACCCCACACCCACACATCATGGAAAACAAATTGTACAAGTGGATACTCTGGGCTAGCGAGTCGCCCCACCCCACACCCACACATCATGGAAAACAAATTGTACAAGTGGATACTCTGGGCTAGCGAGCGCCACCCCCCCCCCCATCCTCTACCCTGCATGGAAAAAAGTCGTACACGTTGATACTCTGGACTAGAGAGCCCCTCCCCACCCCCCACCCCCACACATCATGGAAAACAAATCGTACACGAGATACTCTAGACTCGCGAATGTCGCCACACTGCATGGTAAACAAATTGTACACGTGATACTCTAGACTCGCGAATGTCGCCACACTGCATGGTAAACAAATTGTACACGAGATACTCTAGACTCGCGAATGTCGCCACACTGCATGGTAAACAAATTGTACACGTGATAACTCTAGGACTAGCGAATGCATCCACACTGCATGGTAAACAAATTGTACACGAGATACTCTAGACTAGCGAATGTCCCCACACTGCACGGAAAACAAATTGTACACGTGATACTCTGGACTAGCGAATACCCCTTCCCCCCCCCCCCCTCACCACGCTGCATAGAAAAAAAGTCGCACAGTTGATATTCAAACACGCCAAAGTGAGGCAAATGGGATGTTATCAACCTGTCGTGCTGGTGAGACAGATTACCTGTGTAAGGTCAAGGTCACTACAAGTTCCCTGATCTATGTCAAGGTCACTGCATGTTCAAGCGTAAAATACTCCATATAGAAAAAGAATAAGAGGCGGAGATGTACATTCATTGACAGATGAACGGATGCTTATTTATTGAAACCAATCTCCTCACCTTGAGGCGGTAATTTCAGGATGAATTAAGAGCAAATGGCAAGGCGTATATAGTAAACGGATATGATAAGGACCTACCAGTACCACCCGTCAAATAGGTCACATATCCGAGCGATAACCTAAAAGAAGGAGAGAGGAAGAGAGGAAATGATTGGCAGTCGGGTGGGTAATCTGGTAATTGTCTTTCACCGCATCCAGCTTATGTGGTGATCTGGAAATGAATCCTGAGTCAACAACACACTATGTAAAGAGACAAATGAAAGAAGTATTGCTACCAGTATCCCCCCCCCCCCCCCCCCCCCCAAACAGGCAAAACGCATTAACCCTGGGGAGGGTAGACAAAGTTAAATAAATAGTCATGTGAAGTCTTTGGTCAGGTGTAATCGTTACATGATGACATGGCATGTTTATGAATGTATAAATATGGTGTAATCGTTACATGGTGACACGGGGAAACTTATGAGTGTGTGTAGATATGGTTTGATCATTACATACTGACATGGCATGCCTTATGAATGTGATCAACAAAAGTGATCGTTACGTGATGACATGGCATGTTTATGAATGTGATCAACAAAAGTGATCGTTACGTGATGACATGGCATGTTTATGAATGTGTAAATCAGGTGTGATCGTTACATAATGACATGGCATGCTTATTAATGTGATCAACAAAAGTGATCGTTACGTGATGACATGGCATGCTTATGAATGTGATCAACAAAAGTGATCGTTACGTGATGACATGGCATGCTTATAGATGTGATCAACAAAGTGATCGTTACATGATGACATGGCATGTATGAATGTGATCAATAAAAGTGATCGTTACGTGATGACATGGCATGCTTATGAATGTGATCAACAAAGATGAAATCGTTACGCCATGACATGGCATGTTTATGAATGTGTAAATCAGGTGTGATCGTTACGTGGTATGGTATTATAAATGTGTAAATGAGGTCTTATAAATGTGTTTATGAAATGAGGTGGTGATCGTTATATGTGATCATTTATATGACATGGCATGTTTATGAATGTGTAAATGATCGATGGTGATCTTATAAATGTGTAAATGATGACATGGCATGTTTTATGAATGTGTAAATGAGATGTGATCGTTATATGATGACATGGCATGTTTATGAATGAAATGAGGTGTGATCGTTAATCATGGTGTTTATGAATCGTTATATGATGACATGGCATGCTTATGAATGTGTACATGAGGTGTGATCGTTATATGATGACATGACATGCTTGTGAATGTGTAAATCATGTGGAGTGTTATATGATGACATGGCATGCTTATGAATGTGTACATAAGGTGTGATCGTTACGTGATGACATGGCATGCTTTTTCCAATTGAAATCTTGGCATGAAAATAATATAACTGTTGAACTTTGAAATTGAGATAAGCTCGAAATGAATTGCATTTCTTAAGTACTCTTTACCCTCTTGTTGACCTAGAATCGAAACTAGATCTTTTGGGAAGAAAGAGGATAACGAGGGTAGATTCTTATGTTGGATCCTAGTATCGATAAACTGAATATATAACATTTTCGGGTATATCCATTATTTTCTCTCTATTTTCCTTTACTCCGATATAAGAAAACAATTTCAAGGAATTCAAATCAAGCATCAAAAAGGCGATATGCGGTTTAATCAACCCTTCCCTATCAACGTCCCACCCCCTCAACCCCATATAATCACGCCATTCACATCGCAATGAGATATTTT
>JAXRKP010003243.1:0-20250 GCA_037039925.1 Doris montereyensis | reverse complement strand
ACTTGAACAACGCATAATATAACGACGTCTTAGATGATTTCTATGTTGTCACATATCATGACATATAACTCCTCGTCGTACGCAGTTGTGATAAGTAGTAAAATTGAATCCCTTACTTAATTATAGTAAAATACGAGGGCAGTGAGTACCCCACGTCACTATTCATAAATAATAATGTCATTACAAAAGCAGTATAACTACTGCTACCATTTACACTCTTGTTAATAATCATTCTAATAGTGTAAATAAAAATGCCAACATTTGTGGTGATGATTATTATAATGTAAAGAGAAAAGAGAAGGAACAGGATGACCACCGGTAATGATAATAACAAAAACTAGAAATAATAGAGTAGTAGTACATAACACTCTAGGCGTTCATATTTTATAACTTAATGACTGGCGCTTAAAAAGATTAATATATTATCTATTTTCTTTGTTTGTACTGAGTTACATCGATGCACAGTCTCACATTCTATGTGAAAGTGTTATAGGCTTTCGCATTGAGGAAATGTGGCAACGCAAAAGTGTTGCCACGGCCAATTACGTGGTCTAATCGGGAATACAACACGAAACGAGCTAAAAACCCCTGTAGTGTTTACATTTTGATCCATATCCATAAAATGTAATTTCAGTGTATTTGTGAAGTCTGTTTTCAATTCTAAATTCTCTAACAAACTCTTAAATTTCTCAACCTTACTATTTAAGTTCAAATATATTCTTCTTTTTCATATCCGATTTCTTTCAACTCGTTTCTTGGACAGAAGAACATCTTTTATCTAGAACTAGAACCTAATATAATTTGTCTCATCTTTGTTCCCATGGGGCTTTCATATTATCTTATGTCATTACGGACGTAAATATATATATATATATATATTGACATTGGAGATTGGATGTACTGATAGATATACACAACATTTATACATTTTCACACTCAACATGCATACTCTTATATGTACTCACTGTCGATGCAAGACAAGAAGGTTGTTCCTACCATAATTCCGTTGTTGATTAAGTAAGTAAATTGCCCGCATGCTGGACAGCTCAAATAAATCTTCCAGGGACTTCTTTCTGGTGGCAGATATTTGATACTTGGACAGGGATTTTGGCCAACTGATGTGACAAGAACTGAAGAACAAAAACACATATATATATAGATCTATATAAATATATATAAATGTAAGACATGAAAAGTAAAAGTCAAGTTCCTTCAAAGATCTCTAGAACTCATGAGCTTCTAGAGCTTATCCTGTTTTCTAGCATGAACGGAACAGGTGATTAACAATCAGCTCCCTAGACACGCTAGTCTGATTGCACAGGTTTGACTCAAAGCTAAAACCTGTAGCTATTTTTGTACCCTGGGTCTAGCTTCAGGCTAGCTGTCTTTAACCTAGATTTAGAGTTTTTAAGATTTGCTTGCATTATTATAACTGTTATAGCAGCTAGGCTACCAAGTAGATCTAGAAATCCTAACTCTAGCTCTAAAAGTTATTGAAGAAAATGGGTGCGACAATTCTAGACCTAGAAATCTAATTACTCGCGTAGTTTCCTAGGACTCTAGATAACAATTAGAATTAGATCTAGATCTAAATATATCTAAATCTTACCAGATTGAATCAAGTTGTATCATAAAATAGCCTGTCTGTCTAGAATCTAAATCTAGAAGAATCTGATCTGTATCAACAACATGTGCGCTCTTTATTTTCCAAGATCTCTATCCGACTAGAATCTCTAGATCTAGATCTCAAGTTCTCTTGGAACGCCGAGCAAGAAATAATTTTAGTCTGTTGACAGCTGAATCTAGATCGATTCATACAATATACTTACCCAAGCTATGCCACGGCCAAGGAACGCTATGGCCTGGGAACGCTATAGCTACAGAACGCTATGGCCTAGGAATGTATAGGCCTAGGGGGCAGCTATGGTCTACAGAACGCTATGGCCTAGGGAAATGAGCGCTATAGCCTGGCTCAGGGAATGCCATGGTCTACAGAACGCCATGGCCTACAGAATGCTATGGCCTAGAATGCTATGGCCCAGGGAACGCTATGGCCTACAGAATGCTATGGCCTAGGAAACGCTATGAAACGGTTTGGCCTAGGGAACGCTATGGCCTAGGGAATGCTTTGGCCTACAGAACGCTATGGCCTAGGGAATGCTTTGGCCTAGGGAACGCTATGGCCTAGGAAACGGTTTGGCCTAGGGAACCCTATGGCCTAGGAAACGCTATGGCCTACAGAACGCTATGGCCTAGGGAACGCTATGGCCTAGGGAATGCTTTGGCCTACAGAACGCTATGGCCTAGGGAATGCTTTGGCCTACAGAACGCTATGGCCTAGGAAACGGTTTGGCCTAGGGAACGCTATGGCCTAGGAAACGCTATGGCCTACAGAACGCTATGGCCTAGGGAATGCTATGGCCTAGGGAACGCTATGGCCTAGGGAACGCTATGGCCTAGGGAATGCTATGGCCTAGGGAACGCTATGGCCTAGGGAATGCTATGGCCTACAGAACGCTATGGCCTAGGGAACGCTATGGCCTACAAACCACAGAACGCTATGGCCCAGGCAACGCTATAGCCTAAGAAACATATAGCTGAAGGCAGTTTGGCCTGAACGCTATAGCCTAGGAACTTTGGCCTTGGCCTAGGAATATTTGACCTAGGGAGTTTGACTGGGCATGGCTATGGCCTAGGGAACGCTATGGCTGAGGGTTGTCAAGCCGTCATAATAAAACCTAGATCTAGAATCTAGGTCACTTCACTCAAGCAAATTGATCTAATCTTGTCTGGCTCTAGATCTACATTAAGCTATTAAATCACAATAACCCACAAATAGAATTATAACATAAATCGCAAATAACGCAATAATAGAAAATGTAAAATGACGTAGCTTCAATTTCCCAGAAATGAAAGAATGAAAAATCATCGAGCCGCAGATCACATTCGCATCGCAACCGCATGACTGCAGAGACCAGAGGTAAGTCGGTGCATCTCAACATTGTCTAAATTTATCCCTATCTTCTTTGAATGAAAGGCTATTTCCACAACTAATGCATTAGTAGATTTCCAGACAAAAATCTGAAAGGAAGTAAAGAAATTCCGATTTTTAAATCTGAAATCGCTCGTGCGAGTAGGGGCCTCTGGATCAGTATTAGAAATTGTAGTTAAATCAGAAAGTGAAAAAACAGGTGAGCCGCTTATGATTAGTATAAAATCGTGATGGGCCGGTCAGTAGTTGCAAATTTCATTATGTTGTGCTAAACCATCTCACCTATTCATAACAGCAAACGTACAAGTCTTTAAGTAAAAAAGGGAAAGAAAAGGAAATCCACGAAAAATAAGTTAAAAGAAGAAAGCCTCCGATAATCTGAAATCAGAGGAAATCTGGAAAGATTTACATCCCTGTTTATGCCTCTCATTCATGAGAAAAGGGCCATTAAAAACATAGGGAAGTTGTTCCTGTATCCAAGCCACCAAGTGCTTCTGAGGTAAAAAAAAAACAAACAAAACAAAACAACACAGCTACAGTAGCAACAGCAGCAAGAATAACAACAGCAGCAACGATGACCACTTACTCGCTCGACCGGCCCACACACACAGTTGCAGAGAACTCGCAATGCTGCCTTCTGGATGTCTGCTTCCGTGATTATTTCTCCTTCTGCAAGGCCTACGAAGACGCTGCAACACATACAAGAAGACAAATAATAAAAGAAAATGTTTATAATCGTAAAAGAGAAATGCACTGATGTACAAAACCCAAAACGATAAAAAAAAAACTCACAAAAAAACAAAAAACATTGAAAAAAAGTTCATACATTCATTTCTTGTATAAAAAAAAAAGCGGTGGCTACAAATATTTCAAGGCACGCAGCATTTTTTTGGTGGTAGTTTGACATTGACTTTCCAGATACGTAGATAGTTGAATAGAGAGATTGATACATACATACATACATAGATAGATAGATAGATAGACAGATAGATAGATAGACAAATAGTTTGAACAGATGTTTAAATGGATTTATACTGCCTTAAATTAAGCGCTCATTGTTAAGATGCAATTTGTTTCATCCATGAGTGCACCCGTACAAGCTTGTTGTACGTCTTTTTTTTATGGCTTGTTGTTACGTCACCATGACCATACCAACTTTTTCTAGTCAGAGACGAACAGACAAAAGGATTCTCATTCTGATACTGACTCTACATAAAAACCTAGATAATAAATACATCTGCTGGGCTGACTTGATTTGATATTTACACACATCCACAACTACGGTGATCTCAGGGGTTTTTGGTAGGATTTTCATATTTGCCCGGACTGCCCTGTGAACTCAAGAAAATTTGTCAGCCGTCAGCGGGGCTCCAACCCACTACCCATTGGTTGAGAGGCCGACACCTTGCCTGCCGACTACAAAGTCCCCCGCTGGGCTGACAAGAAGGTCATGAAAAATCTGACACGACTGACTGGGAATCAAACCCTAGCCTCCACATTTTATGTGGTCACTAAACTCAACTTACTCGACTTACCTCATTATTGGAGTGGTGATGTTATCCGGTAGATTGACGCTACTAGAGAACAGCAAAAGAGTGCGATGAGAGACGGCACACATTGCCAAAACATCTAATGCGTAAACAATAGTATCCACTCTGAAAAAGAAAAGAAAAGAAGAAAAAAATTGTGTTTTTCAAAATAGGATTATAAGCCTTCTTTCAACTATCTGCAAGTAAGAATTTCCATGTCGCCGATGGGACTGTTCACACCTGCAACTCCGGATGACATCATTTTCCAGGAGAAGCAACAAAAAAAAACGTAAAAAATCGTTGAATAGGGCTTCTAACACTATCTTACCCTTTCTGGACTACAATTTAATAACTACTTTAGCGTAAGAATGTAGCAAAGGGAAAAAATGGACTCAGAATCAATACGGCTAGAGCTGAACTTTGAATCGATACGGCTAGAGTTGAACTTTGAATCACTGCCAGAGTTGGAACTTTGAATCAATACCGCTAGAGTTGAACTTGAATCAATACGGCTAGAGTTGAACTTTGAATCAATACGCAGAGTTTAACATTGAATCAATACGATAGAATTGAATCCGAATCAACACGCTAGAGTTAACTGAATCAATACGCTAGAGTTGAACTTTGAATCAATACGCTAGAGTTTAACATTGAATCAATACTGCTAGAGTTGAACTTTGGAATCAACACGCTAGAATTGAACTTTGAATCAACACGTACAGAGCAAACTTTGAATCAACACGGGCTAGAGTTGAACTCTAAATCAACACGGCGCTAGAGCTGAACTTTGAATCAATACGGCTAGAGCTGAACTTGAATCAACACGGCTAGAATTGAACTTTGAATCAACATTTAGAGTTGAACTTTGAATCAATACGGCTAGGAGTTAAACATTGAATCAATCGGCTAGAATTGAAATTTTGGAATCAATACGGCTAGAGTTTAACATTGAATCAATACGTCAGAATTGAACTTTGAATCAACACGGCTAGAGTTGAACTTTGAATCAATAATACTAGAGTTGAACTTTGAATCAATACGGAGTTTAACTTGAATCACGCTAGAGTTGAACTTTGAATCAACACGGCTAGAATTGAACTTTGAATCAACACGCTAGAGTTGAATCAATACGGCTAGAGTTGAACTTTGAATCAACACGGCTAGAGCTGGAACTTTGAATTAATACGATCTAGAGTTGAACTTTGAACTCAACACGGCTAGAGTTGAACTTTGAATCAATGCGCTAGAATTGAACTTTGAATCAATACGGCTAGAGTTGAACTTTGAATCAACACGCTAGAGTTGAACTTTGAATCAATACGGCTAGAGTTAAACATTGAATCAATACGGCTAGAATTGAACTTTGAATCAACACGGCTAGAGTTGAACTTTTTGAAAGACCTTAACAAACAGATTTAAGTCCGCTCCTTGACCTACCAGGTTAGAGTTTCAGAGCGGAAATAAAAACGGGAAATTTTCGTTTAGATCCCGTGTGTAAAATCAGCTTTTGTATTGGTTTGAGATCTATAATATATCTATAAAGACATGAAAGAAACATATGTGTTTGATCATTTAAAAGACAAAGCTCATATCCCATATATCGTTGATTTACGTGTTTAGGCAGGTTTTGACTTCCTAGCTAGTGACTGTACCCATTTGCACAGGATCGGAGTGAGAACATGCGTGTTGAAAGAGCCCTTCCCCAAGAAATACAATGTGAGACCTAGCTTTGTTAGGATTCAGACCCTGGAACCTCATGATCCCAAGTTCGACAGCCAAACCACTCAGCCGCCTGCTGATTTGATTTACCCATCCACGACTAAGGTGATCTCGGGGGTTTTGGTAGGGATTTTTAATTTTGACCGACTGCCCTATAAACAGATAAAGGGATCTTTAACGTGCACAGAGTGTTGTGATCTGCACACGGGACCTCCTCTTTATCGTCCATCTCAGATGGGACTAGTGTCGATCCACCCTAACTGAACCAGGGGAGTAGATTTTTTTTTTTTAAATCGAGAACATTTTTCAACTGTGGGCAGGGCTCAAACCCACTTTACCTTTGGTTGAAAGGCCAACACCTTGCCTCTGGACTTACAGAGTCGCCACAGCACTGATGCCACACAAAGGGTTTATAGACGATCATAATTTGAAAGATTTTTGTAAAAAGAATTCCTTGGATTACTCACTTGCCGGAAAAAGACTCCCATTCTGGCGACATGGCAACCAACTGGCATAGGATGCTGAGGCCACCCAGTTTATGGATGTGCATCTCCAGCGCCCAGTTTGACTTTAGCGGCAGACATTCCAGTAGAACATCCATGTTTTCCTCCAGGGACATCTTTGCTCCTTTCAGTATTTGCGGAAAATAGCAACAACACAAAGTAAATGGATGTGAAAAGTCGATATGTCAATGCGGGAATGTAAGACAGATCCAGCTCTGCCCACTGACAAGACTCTGGGAGATGGGTTTTTTTTTCTTCATTGATTTGATGTTACCCACATTCACTACTGAGGTGACCTCAGGATTTTTGGTAGGATTTTGTAGTTTGCCCAGGCAAAGGATCTTTAATGTGCACGTGTTGTGATCTGCACATGGGACATCTTTATCATCATCCGTCTCCCATAGGACTTGATGTTGAGCCACCTACCTCTTCCAGCAGGCAGATGGATGTTACTCGAAAAAACGCTAGAAATTTGTTCGACCTGTTGGGTACAAATCCACGTTGAGAGGTTGACCCCCTGCCTCTGGACCAGGGAATACCCTTGGCGCTGAAAGACTAGCAAAAGCAAGTTTTGAGAAAAAGCACTTTTTGTGTGAAAAGTTCACTTCTCAAATACACATTTTCATTCACACACAAGCTTGAACACGTTGATTGAATGAATGGATGAATGAATGAATGGATGAATGGATGAATGAATGAATGAATGGATGAATGGATGAATGAATGAATGGATGAATGAATGGATGAATGGATGAATGAATGAATGGATGGATGAATGGATGAATGAATGAATGGATGGATGGATGAATGAATAAGCGATAGTTTTAATGAATTACACATTATAACTATTACTATGTAGTATTATTGCATGTCATTTTGTCAAACCACAAAAAAAACAAATTTTCCACCGGGACAATAAAGCATATTGAATTGAATTGAAAGCCTGACTTATTCTGCTTTAACTAGTAACATTGAAAGCCTGACTTATTCTGCTTTAACTCGTAACATTGAAAGCCTGACTTATTGTGCTTTAACTAGTAACATTGAAAGCCTGACTTATTCTGCTTTAACTAGTAACATTGAAAGCCTGACTTATTCTGCTTTAACTAGTAACATTGAAAGCCTGACTTATTCTGCTTTAACTAGTAACATTGAAAGCCTGACTTATTCTGCTTTAACTAGTAACATTGAAAGCCTGACTTATTGTGCTTTAACTCGTAACATTGAAAGCCTGACTTATTGTGCTTTAACTAGTAACATTGAAAGCCTGACTTATTCTGCTTTAACTAGTAACATTGAAAGCCTGACTTATTCTGCTTTAACTAGTAACATTGAAAGCCTGACTTATTCTGCTTTAACTAGTAACATTGAAAGCCTGACTTATTGTGCTTTAACTAGTAACATTGAAATCCTGACTTATTGTGCTTTAACTAGTAACATTGAAAGCCTGACTTATTCTGCTTTAACTAGTAACATCGAAAGCCTGACTTATTCTGCTTTAACTAGTAACATTGAAAGCCTGACTTATTGTGCTTTAACTAGTAACATTGAAAGCCTGACTTATTGTGCTTTAACTAGTAACATTGAAAGCCTGACTTATTGTGCTTTAACTAGTAACATTGAAAGCCTGACTTATTGTGCTTTAACTAGTAACATTGAAAGTCTGACTGTTTTTCTTTCTAGCTGATGAAAAACTGTGATTTTAAACATTTCATTTTTCCAAATGGTGAAATTGCCTGGACTCACCTTATAGTTAGATGCGTCTTTAATGGCAGTCAAGTCGTCATGGTGATTCACGGACCGCAGCTCGTCGGCCTTGATGATGGTATGCACCTCAAAGTAGTGTCTGAGGGCGCCGCACACTAGCCGCGCTGATTGACGCATTTGATGCAGTTCGTCGTCCGTCTGGTTGTGTTGCTCTTCAACATTGAGGATGCTCAGCGTACCTATCTGTAACATAATACACATTAAAGGGGTACGATGATGAACATGATCATCCTTGATATTTTTGTTTTTGTTGAAAATTCCTCCCTCCCACCATACAGGGTGTAACCAACAACAATAAAAAAAGACAACCCACGTTGGATGCCCTACATGCCTGAACTCAATGAGCCCGAATGTTGAAAACACGATATACGGGATAGGAGATACGTCCTTCTAATGATCAAATCCTGCTTCTTTCGTGTTTAAAAAAAATTATATATATTGGACGTCTTAATCATATAAAAAAAAAGGCTCCAGTTATGCATATGATCTAAGCGCAGATTTCCCTTTTTCTTCCCACCTTGGAAACTCTCAAACAGTTCAACTCGTGTAAGTCCATTTTGTGCCTATTTTTTTTTTCTCCTTTTATTAAAAGCAATGATTCAATTGTAATCCATTAAAGGACGACATAGTGTTTGCAGCCATATTCGATGATCTATGACAAGTTGGTTTGTTCTGCTTCTCCTGAAAAAATAACGTCAGAAAGACGTGCGTGTTTAGACATCGTGATAACAGCTCTCCAAACTGCACGCAGAGAGAGAATGAACGCGGCCGACAAGACAAAGCTCACCACATTAATAAGTCTACGCAGGCCATCCTTCTTGTCAAACAGTTCTAGGATGACTTTGTAGTGGAAGGACTGAGAGAAGAACAGGCAGGCGTGGCAACGGCTTGAATCGTGAGAACATTCCATCAACCACAAGTTGTACCTAAAAACAAATAGGACGGGGAAAAAAAAACCAAGCATAAATACGTACCTCTGTTGCTAAGAACAACTAAAATATTATGTCCAAAAATGAAACATAAAACTAATGGCTCAAAATATTAAAAGGAGGTTTTTATACATTTTCATTTACATGCTCTACAAACTTTTCATTGAATTACGCCGTAAAACACAACACAAAAGTAAATTCTTTACACACAAACATTCCATCTAGATTCTAGATTGAGTGATGAAAGTTAAAAAACTATCTCAAAAGCATATTGTTTATTGCATGACACTTGTATAAAGCATCTGGCATATTTGATTCATAATTGACGTTAGAATCAATGCTTACAACTTGCTTCAGTGCTTTTCATAAACTGACCGGCGTGTCAACCAAAACACAGTGGCTTTTACGCACTTCGTTCCTTCGCGCTGTGTGCTCAAACTATTTATAAGCAAAGGATAATATCAAAGCCCCCATAGGAACAAAAGACGAGACAACTACAAGTAACAGAGAACAGGAAAAATAAAATTTTGGCCACAATGGGGATAGAAACCTGACACCTCTGTGTCGGCACCCATCGCCTCGCCTTATAACACACTACCAAACAGCATAGTTAGTTCGACATGCCCCTTGCCTCACTGTTTGTCTTCAAACTATTTATAGAAACATTACAAATTCATCCTGCTATTGGTGTTATTTCCTCGGGGCACGGACCAATAAAAGTAAAAGAGAAGTGGGTACGGACAAAATATTCACGGTAAGTTAAAACACTAAGTATATTCGACAACAGGGCTCCTCGCTATAACCACTCAACCAAGTATATTCGGCAACAGGGCTCCTCGCTATAACCACTCAACCGACTATATTCGACAACAGGGCTCCTCGCTATAACCACTCAACCGACTATATTCGGCAACAGGGCTCCTCGCTATAACCACTCAACCGACTATATTCGACAACAGGGCTCCTCGCTATAACCACTCAACCCAGTATACTCGGCGCCGTGACTGATAGAACTAATGCACAAATCCCTCACCACTCACACTCTTTTCCCCTACAAAGTTCCGCTACCCGAAACCAAAGACTGAATGAGAGTTCAAGATGTTCTGTGCCTCTTAACTCAACATCCGTCAAGAAAACAAAGGGCAAATAATAACATTAGTAACGCCCCCTCACTGCAATGCGTAGAATTTTGGCTCTGCTTCTAGAGACAAACCGCTACTAGCTTTATGTTCAACTAGTGCAATACTGAAAATTAAACAAGAACGAATCAGTTACAGGTTACTTACGAAACTACGTCGGACAAAACTTGGTATGGGAGTGCACACATCTGAAAGAAAAAAAACATGGTGTTGATAAGAACAGTGTTGTTTCTTCCCGCTATTAAAAACTAAACTCAAAAATACGCCGACAATTTTAAAAATAAATTACCCCCGAGAAGCTTCTATGCTGTTAATCAAGTGCTTCTTCAAACTGTAAGAAATCGTTAACGTACAACCGTTAAATAATAATAATAGTAGTAGTAAAAACTGACACATCTCAACTGGGTTTTATTCAACAATAAGTAAAGTCGACTCTCTGAACAGTCAAATTCGATAAAATTTGAACAACCGGTTAATTTGTCATACAACTGATATAAGAAACGTAGGTTTGTCCTTCATTAATGTTGGTTACTAAATAACAATGAAGAAGAAAAATAAGGAGGAGGAGAAAAAGAAGAAGAAAAAGCAGAAGGAAGAAGATGAGGGGGAGGAAAAGAAGATGGAAAAGGAGAAGAAGAGGCAGGAGGTTTGTTTCATTGAAATTTATCCACTTCCATCATTGTGGTGATCTCAGGGTGAATTAAGAGGAAACAGGAAAATGAAAGATAAGTGAAAGAAGGAAAGGAAAGAATTCGGACCTACCAGCAGCGCACGCCAACCGCCCCTGAAGCAGGCAGGGGAGAAAAAGAAGAAAAACAAGAAAAAGAAGATAGAGGAGGAGGAGGAGGAGAAGAAAATGAAGAAGCAGAAGAAACAGAAGAAGAAGAAGAAAAGAGAGGAAGAGGAGAAGGAGAAAAAGAAGAAGCAGAAGGAAAAGAAAAAGAAGAAGAAGAAGAGAGAGGAGGAGGAGAAGGAGAAAAAGAAGAAGAAGAAGCAGAAGGAAAAGAAAAAGAAGAAGAAGACGAAGAAGAAAAAGAAGAAGTAGAAGAAGAAGAAGAAGAAGAAGAAGAAGAAGAAGAAGAAGAAGAAGAAAAAGAAGAAGAAGAAGAAGAAGAAGAAGAAGGAAGAAGAAGAAGAAGAAGTAGAAGAAGAAGAAGAAGAAGAAGAAGAACCAGGTGTCCAGCAAAGAGTCAACTAAAAATTTCCTACCTCAATAGAAAAAATCCTACCTATGAAATGAAACACTCTCCCGACACCAAAAACGGAGAACAGCGTAAATATTTCCAATTTCAATGCATTAATGCCAATTCTAATCGAAAGTTAGTGGCTTTCTAGTGCATCTCAATGAAATGAAAAGTGATCACACATTTCTTTAATACATTTCTGAATTTTTCTTCTTCTGATAGCTGACACCCCTATCATTTCACAAAACATGCAAACAGTGCAAAAACGACAATATAATAAAAATTTTAACTCCCTATGTCGAAAAGTAAATCTAACAAACATAAGAGTAACATTATCAAAAATACTTACATCACTCTACGGAGAAGAAAATGAGGTTTGAAAGGATTTTTCTAGAACTTATATATGGCTCTCTCTGCCAATTGTAAATCTTCCTCTGTTCTACTTTTAACACCCCCTCCCCACCTTTTTCTCAGGATCAAAAACTTAAAACTAGATCTAGATTCTAAAGTTTTTAAATTAACAGCAACGTAAAACATCTCCCCGCCCCTCCTCAGGTAGTAAAATTCTCCAGTATATTAGCAACCCCCCCCCCCTCTTTCTTCCTTGTTCAATAAAACTTGAATCTAGATCTAGACCTAAAACTAGCATTATTACGACTGCCTTCTTCCCAGCTCTACACTTTCCCACCCACGTCTACACTGTACTAGAAGACATTTGTTTTTTCTCTCTTTCTCAGTCAGTCGCCTCTTTTTTGCCATCATGTTTTCACATTGAATTTCTTCACCCTGCCCCCTCCCCCACCTCTATTCTGATATCAGGTCGTGCGTGTATGACATCCAACCTTCTCTATTCTTGCTAAATAAATTTATTTGCATTTGCCTTTCGGACCTCTGTAAACTCTCGACTCTCCACAGATACTTTCTCTCTCTAATACACACATGCGCAGTTGGTCGCACTACACACACACACACACACACATGTATTCTCTGTCTACCCTTCTTGCACATACAGACGTGCGCGATCGCACTTAAAATACGCATATTTCCCCCTGTCTCCCTCATTTTGACACAAACCATACAACAACGGTGCACGATCGGCTTTTTAACACATACGACATTCCTATTCTCTGCAGAGTTGAAGTCAACTTGATGAAAAGTAAATACGCAGTTCATTGTATAGACACTAAAACTAAAGAAAGTATTGAAAACTTTGTGTAACTTTGCGTCGAAATCCGATACTAGTTCCCCAGGCAAACTATACAATTTTAAAGACGGTATCGGAATCGCCAGATAACAAAAAAGCATGAATGATCGGAAATGGGTGACAAAATGATGATTCATCATCCAAGAACTTACTCACATTTTCCTATTTCGCGGTGCTGATAATTGTTCATGTCTACTTCGATTATCTTGATTTTCTCTCATGTCCGTCCTCAATATATCATTTTCCCTGGTATTTTCTAAACCAGGAAACATTATTTTCATTTTCAAGGATTTCCCTGATGCATGGGAATCCTATTTTTACTACCGGAGCCCCATTTCCTACTTGTTTTTCCTACCCAAGACATCTATTTCCGACCTGAGTATGAAAAATCTGACACATTTCCGACTTTTTGGACACCCTGAAGAAGAAGCAGAAGAAGAAGGAGGAGAAGGAGAAGAAGAAGAAGAAGAAGAAAAAGAAGAAGAGGAATCCTGACATGTTCAAACTTTACCCTCTCTGTGGCATCCTCAAAGTAAGTTATGTAGTAGAAACACAGGGACACACCGGTAGCAGCAATGGACGGCCGATGAATTTCCAGCAGCTTCTGGACGCCACTGCGGGCAATAAACTCAGCAGCAAATTTCTTATGGCACAAAATCACAGACAAGAACTGAAACATTAAAAAAAAAAATTAAAAACCCACAATTGTGAAATATGAAAAGATTATTTTTGTCATCGGGTTGCAAAAAATGTTTCATTGAAATGTACCCTGTCTGTCATATGTGGTGATCTCGTGAGTGAATTAAGAAAAAATGGTGAGATCAAAGACATGTAACAGATACAAAAGGAAAGAAGAAGGGCCTACCAGGATATTTTTTGTTAGGTTGTTTCACTTAAATTTACCCGGTCCACCATATGTGGGGATCTCAGAGTGAATTAAGAAGACACAGCAAGGCGCAAAACATGGAGAAAGATTGAAAGGCAGGAAGAAAAGGCTACCTTTCTCACCGCCCCTAAAATAAAAAGAACATTTGATTCATTGCAATTCACCCAGTCCATCATATGCGATGATCTCAGGGTGAATTAAAGAGGAAACAAGATGAAAGAACAGTAAATGAATGAGAGGAAAAAGAAGACAAGCATTCACAACAAGACAGAAAAAAAATTAAGCAGACATTCAAAACAGAAATGAATTATCACTCACACTCAACACAGGCCACGGGCAAAATCAAACGAACAGCATCACCATACAGCTTGCTTTCTCTTGCTAACATAACAAGACACAGAATCAAATGATTTGTTTTATCGCAATTTAACCCATGGCGTGCGGTGATCTCAGGGTGAATTAAGAGGAAAACAGAGAGACGAAATGAAAAAGATATGTAAAAGAGTGAAAGGAAAGAAGTAAGACCTACCAGTAGCGACCCGTCCACGAATTCAACGACACAAAAAAAACCCAGATACTTACCCGCAGGGCATCAAAAGCAAGTCTTATGTCCTTGTTCTCGTTCAAGTTTATGTAGTAGAAGATGAGGCTCATGGCATCGTGTTCCAGGATTGGTTTCAGGAGCTGGAAATGGAAGAAAGTACGAACTATTTCACAAGACTCATAGAATTGGTTCAGGGCATCTCTGTGATACAAAAAAATGAATTCAAACGTATCTTTCAAAACACAGTCATCTCACTACGGGCACTAGGCGGCTCACAAAGAGTCTATCTAACATTGCAATGGCATAACCCACTCTTACAATATCTGCAACTCCAAAAAAAGCAAAGACAAAATGGAGTTCAAAGACGTGTTAAAAAGCAAGTCCCATGTAAAGCGCAGAATTGACCGCAGGGTAATGAGGAGTGAGTAGGGCACTGGATTTTTCTAGCCATGATGTGGTAGTTTGCCGTCACTTTCCACACCGTCCTAGCTACCCATTTCACTGCTGGGTCGACAGAGGGACAGAAATATTTGCTCAAACTGGGAATCGCCATTTCACTGCTGGGTCGACAGAGGGACAGAAATATCTGCTCAAACTGGGAATCGCCATTTCACTGCTGGGTCGACAGAGGGACAGAAATATTTGCTCAAACTGGGAATCGCCATTTCACTGCTGGGTCGACAGAGGGACAGAAAAATCTGCTCAAACTGGGAATCGCCATTTCACTGCTGGGTCGACAGAGGGACAGAAATATTTGCTCAAACTGGGAATCGCCATTTCACTGCTGGGTCGACAGAGGGACAGAAATATTTGCTCAAACTGGGAATCGCCACTTTGTTCCGTTGAAATTTCCGTCATCCACTACAAGCAGTAATAGGGGGGGGGGGGGGGGGGGGGGGGGGGGGGGTGAATTTAGAGGATTTGTTTCTTGGAAATTCACCTCCATCTCAGGGTGAATTAAGAGGATTTGTTTCTTGGAAATTCACCTCCAACTCAGGGTGAATTAAGAGGATTTGTTTCTTGGAAATTCACCTCCATCACAAGGTGAATTAAGAGGATTTGTTTCTTGGAAATTCACCTCCATCACAAGGTGAATTAAGAGGATTTGTTTCTTGGAAATTCACCCAATCCAGACCTGCCACTCTAAATTTTTTTAAATCAGGACCAAGATGTAAAAAAATCAGGACACATGAACGATTTCAGGTATAGAGTCAGCCGGCCGTCTAATCTCGAATTAAATCGGGATAAACGGCAGGTCTGCCCAATCTCAGAGTGAATTAAGAGTAAACAGCAAGAAGAAAGATAAGTAAAAGAGAGAAAGGAAAGAAGAAGGCCATAGCAGCAGCACCCATCAACTGAGTTGAGAAAAGAAACAGCTGTATAAACAATGAGTGAAAGGGTAAGGAAGGTCATGGGTGCCAGCACCTCACGGTGCTGAATCCTGAAACCTAAATTTGAAAACCAACCAAACCGGAAGTCCGTAAAAGTCAATAAAGAATAAATTTACACTGGCCGATAATTATTATAGACTAGAATAATAAACAAAATAAAAATCAGGATATGTGAACGATTTCAAGTAAGTCAAGCTGAGCCGTCTAATCTCGAATTAAATGGGATAAACGGCTGGGTCTTTAATCCTCAGTGATGAAATGAAGCAACAGAAGAAAGATAGTAAAGAGAAAGGAAGAAGGCCTGTAAGCAGCACCCATCAACTGAGTTGAAAAAGAAAACAGCTGTAAACAACAGGTAAGTGCAGGAAGGTAGCCAGTGAACCTGTATCAGCACCCACGCACAACAACTACACCAGAGAACACTCTTTGAAGTTTCAAGTAAATAAACGAAAAGAGCCGCTGTACAGTCTCCCTTACTTCGTGGTAATCCCCAAGCGGGGTTAGGTACTGTAGGATGAGCCGTTGCTTCATGGAGGAGGTCAGAGGGTGCAGGGAGTACGTCCGATGACCAGGGGTGGCATTTCCGCCCAGCTGCTGTTGCTGTGCTCAGAATCAAAAACTGTTTTTGTGTCAGGTTTGTTTTGGGTGTATCAACATGAAGAGAGGAGGAAAAAGAAAAGAAAGAAAATTACATTCACGGCCGGGCTGGCTACGAAAACATAAAATAATAATAACAACAATAATAATGCATTTTTGTTTCGCGCCTCTCATCCAACTAAATACTCGACGGTGCTTTACAGTAAAATATAAAAACACAGTCACAGTTACATAAAATGCATCAAAAAGATAAATATGACAGAACAAATTAGAAACCCCATAGGATGTCTATCACGAAACAATTACGACTCATGCTAACAAAATTTAAATTTTACATAAAAAGAGAGGAACAGACAATAAAGTGAAAGTGTACAAGAGAAACAGAAAGGGAAAATATAAAAATATTGATAATTGATTACGTAAAAGTTATCAAATAAATCAGTGTTGCACTTAGAATGTTAATAATGATTAGATTAATTAACATCCCTACCCCCCCTCCCGATTCGAAAATCCCCCCCTCCCCAAATTTTCCATAAATACATTTTATGAGGTTTCGGAGGAGTTTGTGTTTCAAAATCTCCATACACATATATTATATAAATAAAACATGTCAAACTGTCTTTAGCTCTAAAATTTAAGACTTATTTTAATCATCTGAAAGTTTGTTTTGTTTATCTCATTGCAATTTACCGTGTCCACCATATGCGGTGATCTCAGGGTGAAACAGCAAGATAAAGACAAGTAGGGGTGAAAAGGAAAGAAATGCGACCTACCCCAGCTAACCGCCCACTCATCGGAAAGAAATCTGTAAAGCATACATAGCGTAAGGACAGAGTGAAATTTAGACTGGGGGCATTGATCTTTGTTTCATTGAAATTTCCCCTGGAGTTAAAAAAAATGGAGAATGAAAGACAGGTGAGGAAAGGAAAAGATTTAAAAGTAGGACCTTTCGGAAAATAACCGGCAACAGTCCATGAAACAGTAGGAGGAAACCAAAAAATATTTTTGTTCAGATCCATGACACCAACGTACAGCCGAGGTTTTCTGAGGTTTTCCTGCTCTTCTTTTGGGGGATGAAAGTCAGTTGAGCCGCTCCGGCCGGGTGAGAAAGATCGCTTGAATGAGGTTCTGACATCCCCTGACTCGGACGGGACGGCTGGAGGTTTGATATGAAATAAACGACAACAGCTTCATCAAATACAATTTCTTTAAGGTGGAGGGGGGGGGGGGCACCTGAAGTCATTGTTTTTATTTGATTTTGGTAACAGCCACCTGGTACCTGTCAAATTACAGTCATCCTATATCTTTGAAAAGTTTACAGCGTCCTTCGGTTGCCCTTAGGAAACGGCCGCCATCTTGGATTTGACTCAATTTTCAAAGTGCATCTCCTCCATAGTTGTGAATAAAACCCTCCAAAACATGTAGATCATCTTTTCGATTCAATATCTAAAGCGACGTTGGGTTTTTTCGATATTTTGGATATTTTTTTTAATGAATTTTTGAAAATACTATAAATATAATATTTAAAAACGGCATTTTTATTACAAAAAACCTGATCTCATTCTATTAACATTGACAAGAGGAACATGTGTGCCAAATGTCTTTACAAATCGTTCGGTAAATGAGCGGAGGAGATAGAAGTACAGAGTATGGAAAAAACGACATTTTGAAGAAAAATGCAAGTAAAAAAATAAACGAAATAACACAAAGCAAAAACGCTTCAGACGGGTTTCCTTGTTGTAGCAACCCCCTTAATCTTTTGACAGTCTCTGGCATTGTTGCTAATTTAAACATTATATGTCATATGGACATTTTTCTGCCATGAACTTGTAGATAAATGGTCGTTCTACCCGAACATGCAAAGAACAGAAAATCCAACCTTTCGGTCCAAAACTCGCCAGTCCAGGTGCCTACCCCCTTAAAAAGAAACATTTCAATTTATCCTCATCATATAAATTGTTATTTACCTATTTTTCAAGGTACATGTACATATACAGACGAAGGGACTTAATGCAAAACAACAACCCATTCTAAACTCATTTTCTACATACGCGTTAGCAGCTATGTAAATCTATGGGACGGGAAGGCGACTTGACTAACCTTGGATGAGGACGCTGATGGATGATCTTCTGTCCCGATGACAGCAAAGTAACAAGGAGATTTCCTTGTTTCTTCACTGCCCCCACCTCCACCATCACCACAAATTCTCTTGTTTCTCCACTACCACCCCTTTGGCTGGGGATTCCTTTTCAGCTTTCTCCTCTTTGATGAGGGCGTGAAATTAGGTCAAGCATGATAGGAACCTGGCAAGGAAGCAGTGAACGGACACGGATGACAAACACAGCCATTTTGAGTAACGAGTGAAAAAGAACAAGGCAGAGACAGAGAGAGAGAGAGAAAGAGAGAGAGAGAGAGAAAAGAGAGAGAGAGAGAGAGAGAAAGAAAAGGATAATAAATACAAATAAATGTATGAAAACAAAAAAAAACAACACATAATTGACATTAATACATTACAAAACAGTGAATGTCAGTAGAAATCAACCTGCCTTTGTTCCAAAACAAAAAAGCTTCAAAGTAACACATCGCCTACTCAACCTTCCCTACAACTTAGAAGTATTTTGAAAATCAACTTCATTCTACGCTTGCACATTATTTCGTGTACTCAAACGCTGTTCCTCTACTTACGACGTGTATTCCCTCATCTCTAAATTTGACGGCCATATCGTTGAGTTCCATGGCACCGCTCAACAAGCCAGTGGCGTAGGATCTGAGCGGCTCTTCGCCAAACTCCGCCCAGTGATACAGTCTTTCCACCACACCATCCTGAAATAAAACATGGTCACAATACACGTTAAAAATATGCTATGTTGTAAATGTAACATAGCTTACAATCTGCGGAGCCCTCTGAGAAGGCGGCGATTTGGATAGATAATCAGAAGATTGGGCAACAATTGGGGAGAGATGAAGGCCCCTAAGATGTGAGGCATGTCCAAGAGTGAAAACAAAGAAGAGGTAGGACCTACCAGAAGTACCCGTCAAGGACAATGTCACAGACATAAAATACCTACACAACACAAACAAAACTTAAATTAACAACCGCAACGAGACGACAAAAAAAACCAAAACATCAAGAAAGACTTAATCATTGCATAAAAAAAAAGTACCATCTTCCCAAAGCCTACAACGTACCATCTCCCAAAAGATTACAACCATACCATCTCCCCAAAGCCTACAACGTACCATCTCCCCAAAGATTACAACGTACCATCTCCCCAAAGATTACAACGTACCATCTCCCCAAAGCCTACAACGTACCATCTCCCCAAAGATTACAACGTACCATCTCCCCAAAGCCTACAACGTACGATCTCCCCAAAGATTACAACCTACCATCTCCACAAAGATTACAACGTACCATCTCCCCAAAGCCAACAACGTACCATCTCCCCAAAGCCAACAACGTACCATCTCCCCAAAGCTTACAATGTTACCATCTCCCCAAAGCTTACAACGTACCATCTCCCCAAAGCTTACAACGTACCATCCCCCCAAAGCTTACAACGTACCATCCCCCCAAAAGCTTACAACGTACCATCCCCCCAAAAGCTTACAACGTACCATCTTCCCAAAGCTTACAACGTACCATCCCCCCAAAGTTTACAACGTATCATCCCCCCAAAGCTTACAACATACCATCTCCCCAAAGCTTACAACGTACCATCTCCCCAAAGCTTACAACGTACCATCCCCTCCAAAGTTTACAACATACCATCCCCCCAAAGATTACAACGTACCATCTCCCCAAAGCTTACAACGTACCATCTTCCCAAAGCTTAAAACGTACCATCCCCCCAAAGCTTACAACG
>JAXRKP010003242.1:0-12500 GCA_037039925.1 Doris montereyensis | reverse complement strand
ACCTTGCCTTGCAGGATGGTCTTGAATAAATTAGAATTAGTTGAAGAAATGGAAAATTTCAAGGTAGATATTTTGGTCATTACAGAAACAAACAAAAAAGGACAAGGAATAGAAAATGTAGGACCAAATCATATTTTGATCTTCTTAGGAGTAGATGTCAAAGATAGAGCTAGAGCAGGAGTAGGCCTCCTAGTGCATAAAAGACATGAAAAGCTACTAGAAAGTTGGAAATTTATAAGCCCACGGCTATTAGAGGTAAATGTTAAACCAAAAGGACGAGAAATTAAGTTATTAATAGCTAATGGACCAAACGAAAACGCAACTAAAAAAGAAAAAGATATCTTTGAAAACAATTTACCAATTGCTGCAGAGCATTTTAAACCCAAACAGGAACTAATGCTTTTATGAGATTTAAATGCTAGAGTAGGCAACAATGTAGAAAAGTCAGGAGGAGTAATAGGTAAAGAAGGAGAGACAACAACTTCTCCAAATGGAGAGAGACTAATAGATTTTTGCCTAAAGGATAACATGAAAATCGCCAACACCTTTTTTCCTCATAAAGATATCCACAAATATACAAGAGTAAATGAAGACAGGTGTGAAAAGTCAAAGACTTCAAGAAATCTATCAAGGAAATCAAAAGCTGTTCTGGGGAGCGATGAAGAGCATGAGAAAGACCAAAACATGCCCAATACGACAAATTAAGAACGCTAAAGGAGAAATAATGAAAGGAGACAGCAAAATCATGGAAACGTGGAGAAAGTATTTTCAACAATTGCATAATCCCTCCAGAACATATAAAACAAGGAGTACAGATCAATTATTAAGAGTAACAAGTAATGGAGATGAGACAGCTGAAGATGTAGATATCTCAATGGAAGAACTTCAAACAGCTATAAGAAAACTGAAATAAGGAAAAGCCCCAGGAGTAGATCAAGTTTATCCAGAAATGATTAAAAACCAAGGGAGAGAGGCAGACAAACTATTACATGCAATATGTCAACAAGTATGGAAGTCCAAACAGGTACCAGACAACGGGAATAAGGGAACTGTAGTACCAATACACAAGAAAGGATCAACCATGGAATGCTCAAACTATAGAGGGATATCACTACTTAGCGTACCAGAAAAAGTATATGCCAAGATACTGGACATGAGACTAAGGAAAAGAGTAGAGGATCAGATTGAAGAGCATCAGAGTGGATTTAGACCAGGAAGAAGTGTACAAGATCACATATTTACAATTAGACAAATAATAGAACAATTTATTGAGAGAAACATTGACTTGCACCTGTGTTTTATTGACTTAGAAAAGGCATTTGACACTGTGAGAAGGGACGAACTATGGCATTCCTTAAAAGAACACAACGTAGAGCAACATTTAATAGAAGCCATTAAAAGTTTTTAGTAGTACATGTGGTTTTTCTATAGTAATAGTAGTAGTAGTAGTAGTAATAGTAGTAGTAGTAGTAGTAGTAGTAGTAGTAGTAGTAGTAGTAGTAGTAGTAGTAGTAGTAGTAGTAGTAGCAGTAGCAGAAGTAGTAGTAGTAGTAGTAGTAGTAGTAGTAGTAGTAGTAGTAATAGTAGCAGTAATAGTAGTAGTAGTAGTAGTAGTAGTAGTAGTAGTAGTAGTAGTAGTAGTAGTAGTAGTAGTAGTAGTAGTAGTAGTAGTAGTAGAAACGTTAGAAGTAACAGTAGTAGGAGGAGGAAGTAGCAGCAGCTGTAGTGATAGCAAGAGTAGTAGAAACACTTTAAGTAGCAGTAGTAGGAGTAAGCAATTAAACGGCAGTTCGGTGATAAAATCATGCAAGCCACATAGTTATATTTACAGAAAAAATGTGACAGCAGTTATTGGAGAAAAAACCTCTTATGTGCATTGCTAATGCTAGGGGACTCGGTGAGGCATGGTGTCTGCCTCTCAACCAAAAGGCAGTGGGTTCGAGCCCCGCCATCAGTGAATAATTTTCTCAAGTTTTTTCCAAACGAAATCTCCCCCCCCCTCCCCCCCCTCCAGGTAGGTGGATCGACACCTAGTCCCATTGGAGACGAACAATGAAAAAGGAGGTCCTGTGGGCAAATCACAACACGCTGTTCAAGTTAAAGAACTCTTGGCTGTTTACAGGGCAGTCCAGGCACACACAAAAATAATCTTACCAAAAACCCCAGAGATCACCTTAGTTGTGGATGTGGGTAAATCAAATCCAATAAATAAAAATGCTTTTGCTATCCTTCAAAACTGAGGGATCATTACTCATGCATGAATATGAAAGATACTAGTAAAGTGAAGTTCCTTCAAGGCTGTTATGGCCCATAGAGCCGGATCTTATCCTGGTTTCTATAGTTAGAAATTGAACAGATGATAATAATTACCTCCTGGACAGGACACTAGTCTGACGCAGATTTTTATTCCCATGCTAGTGCTTGTACCCATTTGCACCTGGGTCAAGTGGGGAAAATGCGTGATAAGTATCATGCCCAGAGAACGCAACATCGGAGCTAGCTTTGCTAGGATTTAAACCCGGGACCTCATGATCCCCAGTACGATAGCCTGGCCCCTTGACCACTGACATCACACATGTCATGTATATGAAAGATCATGACTTATCTTTGAAGACATCATGCATTTGTTTTTATATTTTCCACCCAGATTTAAATTCTATTTCTAAGTGGGATGCTCAAATTTACTACCCAAAATTCTGTACCAAAGAATTGCCCAAGTCATATTAAGTTGAATATGTTGTTGCAAGGATTTGTCACATATAACGTACAGTAAAAGTGTTGAATGGGTTATTCCCCCCTTGGTGTACTATATATTCTAGAATGCTTCAAGTTTTAAACACATTGTCATTGAGTGTGTTTGAAGAAAAAACATGGAAGGCGGAAAACCCGAACATGTAACAAAATTGAACAGTTCTTCCCTTCCCCCACAACAAAACAAAACTTTTAAGTTAAAACATAACAAAAATGACAAAATAAATGAAAGAAAGCAAAACTTTTGATAACAGTATGTGATTTTAATAACAAAAATTACCAACATTACAATAAAATCTTTACACTTTTAGTTTTTTAGATTTAGTTTCCTTTCTCCTTTGTTATCTGTCTTCTTCTGTCTGTGTGACTGTTTGTCTGTTTATTTCTCTCTCTGTCTCTGTCTGTTTCTCCATCTGTCTTTGTTTGTCTCTTCTTTTTATATACATCACAAGGTTGATCACCAGCATCATTAGTAATTGGAAGAGTTTGAATGTCATTCATTCTTAAAAGAAATGACAATGAGTAATATTAAATACCTATAAGTAAGAACAAAGACAAGACAACTACAAGGAATAGACAGAAATAAATCCATCATGGGGATCGAATTAGTGATATCTATGTCGGCACCCATTGGCACTCCTTATAAGGAGTGTAGTGAGCTTGGTTGGTAGAATGCTTTCTTGTCAGGGCAAGGTGATGAGTGCCGACGCAGAGGTCATGGGTTCGATCCTCATGATGGCCAGGGTTCTTTTTCTGTCTATTCCTTTTGCATTTGTCTCTGCCTCCTTTGTCTCTATAAAATTCTAGTGTTATTCAATGTCCTGCCACTTTCAACATGCCCCTTGCCTCATTGTTTTGTATTTACTTTATTCTTATACTTATACACATCCTTTTTTTTTTTTTTAACCATAAGCATATTACTTATATCCCCATGTTTTTTGTATAAATTATGAACTCACTCACTGCCGTCGGGTATTTTTGGTTCAGACAACTGAGAAATGCTGGGCATTTTGATGCTTAATTTTTTTAAATCACTGTCATTGTAGTATATTCTCTTCAGAAAAAAGACATTCTATATATTAGTAGTCTCTGTATGTAAAATTTCATTTATTTGGGGGAAATATAAAAATTTTAAGGAAAATTTTAATTTTTTCTGCAAACAGTTTGTAATAAATCTACAGATTCTCAAGCACAAATCTAATGGTCAGTTTCTTTCTACATAATCCAGCATCGTAAAGATTAGTATCTGATGACTCAGAATCACATTCTCTTTTAAATATTTAGAGCTAATTCTTGAGTTGAAAGGAAATTTTTCGATTTCGAGAGCAAAATTATTGACTACTAGAGCCATGTTCATCGACTTCGATTTGATGTCATATAGTCTGCATAAATGATTCAATGACACGTAAAAAATGCTAACACTAGAAAACGATATCGAAATAAACAAACAACAACCAAAACAGAAGAAAAAAGTCGTAGAACAATAAGCAAAAAAAAATTTTTTTTAACCATGTATATTACTATTATTACTTATATCCCCATGTTTTTTGTATAAACAGAAGAAAAAAAAATAGGAAAAGTAAATTCACCAATGTCGGGTTTAGCAGTCAACACCCTATTGACGGGACCCGCACATGCTGGTAATTGCAGTGAGTGAGTTATATCCACATAAAATAAATGCAAGTTCTCAAAATACATTTGTCCAAACGCATAATTAATGGAACAAGTTTATATATATATGTAAATTCAATGACACAATTTTTTTAATGCAAAATCATTGCAAATGGCATACTTTTTTTCAAATGTAAAATCAGAGACACAATTTTTGAAACGTTAAATCAATGGCACAATTTTTTAAACTCTAAAATCAATTAAATAAATTTTCAACTGCAAAATCAAAGCACAGTGTACAAAATGCTGCTAAGTAAGAGGTCAGGTGCTGGTTTAAAGGCAGCTAATGTCTTGATTAGATTCAAGATCAGGTCTTCATTATACGACATTCCAACGATTTCATTAATGATAATAATAATAATGATAACATACAATAATAATAATAATAATAATAATAATAATAAATATAATAATAATAATAATAATAATAATAATAATAATAATAATAATAATAATAATAATAATAATTTTTAAATAAAAAAATATCAATAATAATAATAATAATAATAATAATAATAATAATAATAATAATAATAATAATAATAATATAATAATAATCATAATAATAATAATAATAATAATTTATCTTTATCGTCTGTGAAATGGCAATTTGTTGTTTGGTGTACAATAATTTCTGGACTTATTTATAAATAAGACATTAACATACAACTACTCATCCATTCAACCTGTGGTGTTTGAGGTCCAAACCAAAAGGTTATATTACATATAATAATATGTGTAAGTAGGGAGGGGCAATCATGTTCAGCTCAGCATTGAGTATGGGATGGTGTAAACAGTTGTGACGGTAGGATGCCTGTTTTTTAATCCCTTTGTGTTAGTAGTTAATGCATAAATGTTTTCTCGTCTTCATGAGTTTAACGCCACACAAATGCGTTTGTGGTATACATATTTGGAATGTCCGTCTTCTCTATCACAAAAAAATATCAATTCAGTGTTAAAAACTAAGAGAAAGTGACTTGCAAGATACGCTCCTTAACAGTCTAAAACGATAACAACAGTTCTACATTTGATTTCAAAGTAGGCAATATTAGAATGAAGAAATAACAATGCATGGTGATATTCATATTAATGATCACGTAAAAATAAGCGGAGGAAAAATAAAACTTACACCATGTAAAATTTCAATGAATCCCCCTAAGTTACACAAATTATGAGAAAAATCCAATGTGGCATTTTTCTACAAAAATTGTTTTAATTCAACCACTCTGAAGAAAAGAATGAAAATTTGTTGGTCATACTAAACAATTCACAGCGAGAATACGAGATATGACAGAGGAGTAAAATTTTCGCAGAATAATAGGGGAGTGATCACTCACAGATAGCAAAGCATTATGAGGAGGAGTATACATATTTGATCAGATGTGATAGCGGCTCAAAGACAGAATTTTGGTACGTATTCATCAACGCAGGATCTGCTAATATCAAAACCAATTAACCCAATGTTAACCCCATGGAAGACAGGCAGACCACATGGAGAAAGGTTATGGACATGGACCTGAAAAGGATGGGACGCAGCTGGGCAGGGATGGAGACAGTAGCACAGGATAGAAGAAGAGGGAGGGCTATGTTTGTAAGGCCAAGACTCCACAACCAGGATGGAATAGATGATGATGATGATGATGATGATGATGATGATGATGATGATGACTTACAGTGTGACAGCGTGGGTAAGACATCTGCTGATTCAAGACTACTAAGAGTATTCCAGATTTGGACCAAAAATTGGCACAATTTTTCTAATGGAAAATCAATGAAACAATTTAATGGAATATCAATGAAACAATTTTTAATGGAAGATCAATGAAACAATTTTTTTAATGGAAGATCAATGTGAAGCACTTTTTTTAATGGAAGATCAATGAAACACTTTTTTAATGAAGATCAATGAAACACTTTTTTTAATGGGAAGATCAATGAAAACAATTTTTTTAATGGAAGATCAATGCAACAATTTTTTAATGGAATATCAATGAAACAATTTTTAAAATGGAAAATCTATGGAACAAACTTTGAAATGTAAAATCAATGGAACAAATTTTGAAATGGAAAATCGATGGAACAATTTTTTTGAAATGGAAAATCAGTGGCAGAACTTTTAAATGTAATGCTTATGACATGATGAAGTAGTCTCCGCAGAGTTCCTCACTGTTAATATTAAGATTATCTTCCGGGCGACTGAATTGAGCTTCTGTATACTTGTGGAAAGGTCTCCACTCATTCTCTGTGAGTCAGCACAAAAATACCAAGCACAGATAGAATCGCATACTGTGAATGAAATTAAACAAAAAAAAAGAAAGGTAAAACTCATGAGAATAATATGGTCCGTGTGCTTAATTTCTATGTGCAAATTTTGCTTGTTCGTGTTTCGGGGTTTTTTACTGCTGACTGGGTTTATTTTTCAGGATTTATTTCAAAGGAACTTTTTAAAAGAAGAGGTTTACATTAAAAAACCCATCTATATAGATGTGAATTTTATCAAGTTTAAACATTTGTTTTAGAATGAAACGATAATAAAGCTGTTTTTCTCCGGGGGAGGAAGGTGGCAGGCTGCATGTTTGTGCCCAGTAAAGCAAAACAATAAACATGTCTAAACTAAGAAATGTTCTTCAGACACTAGCAAGTAACCTTACCTACTTGTGTGTATTTTGAAAATATGCATTTTCCATCTTCCTATAATTAAATAGATCGTAGGTTACGCAACAAAATAACAAAACAGAAAAAATTATCCATTTGTTGTCATGAAAACTTGAATTACCTTACACATCGGGTAGTCATTCATCAGTATTGTAACCATGCCAACAAAAGGTAGAAACCTGTTTTGAAAATGAATAAATAAATAAATATATAAATAAATAAATAAATAAATAAATAAATAAATAAATAAATAAATAAAGATTTTTAAACACAGGGACAAACGATTGAGAAAATAACCTGCAGCCATTCTTAAGATTTCATTAAATGGCATCAATGTTTTTAAGTAACAAACAATCAACTTTTGCGCAATTGTAGGAGTCAGTTCAATAATTGTGCCTATGTCCATTTTTGTAAAAAAAAATGAGACAGAGAGATGATCCTAGGGAATAAATGGAAATCATGCTTCCTGAAAAGTGTGAAAGTGATAAGATGAAAATACATCACGTTTACAGCCGTTTGAAACTTGGATTTCCCAAAGCAAACAGTGCCAAAGTCCATGATTTTTGGCAATTTTCTCTAAATGACGTAATTGTGACTAAGACACACTATTGAAATGACCCCTTCAATTCTGGAGAAAAAAAAATAAAGATTTATTGAAAGCTGATGAAGTAAACTCAATTTATTGCCATGCTAAAACTAGTGAGAAAATGTATATGAATTACTAAAGTAAGCCAAGACATATGCAATAATCTCCATATGAAGGAAAAAGCAAATGATGAGTTTGTTCCATTCATGCCAAGTCTTTTTTTATTTGATTTGATTTACTCACATCCACAACTACAGTGATCTTGAGGATTTTGGTAGGATTTTTAATTTTGCTCGCATTGCCCTGTAAACAGCCAAGGAATCTTTAACGTGCACAGAATGTTGTGATCTGCACACGGGACCTCCTTTTTATCGGCCGTCTCCGATGGGGCTGGGTGTCGATCCATCTACCTGGACAGGGGAAGGTAGATTTTACTATTAAAAAAAATTAGAAGGTTTTTCAACCATTGGCGGGGCTCGAACTCACTACCTTTTGGTTGAGAGACCGATACTTTACCTCTGGACTACCGAGTCCCCTTCATGCTAAGCAATGATATTGATGTGGTTTTTTCAGCCCCGCAAAAGCACAGTGACAGGATGAAATCTTTAATATATATACAACAAGTTGATTCTTAACATTTCTTATAAAGCATGTCCCTTCCCCTGGCATTGGTGGCCAAGTGGTTAGGCTACCATGAGGTTCCAGGTTCGAATTTCTGACAAAGCTAGGCCCTATGATGTGTGCTCCTTGAGAAAGGCACTTAACACGCATTTTCCCCACTCGACCCAGCGTGAACATTGGTACAAACACTAGCTTGGGAGTAAAAACCTGCGTCAGACTAGTAGCGTCCTGTCCTAGGAGGTGATTATTAACACCTTTTCTACTTTACACTATAAAAAACAGGACAAGTTCCCTTGAAGGGCCGTAACTCCCTCTTTTTTTTATACACACATCCCTTCTCACAAAATGAGAGATCTTACCCTTTTGCTTTTCCAATGACGTGCTCTCTTTCCAACCATAGTTGATCTTGGGCATAAAGTCCTCTGTCATTCACTTTGTTAGCATCTCCCTTGGTGAGAAATTTGACGTCTCCATCAGCCCTAAGTGAAGAGAAATGCTGTCGATTCATGTCTAAACAATATCCATCTATGTCCATATATATCTACATCTAATACAATTCATCTATCTATCTATCTATCTATCTACCTATCTATCTATCTATCTATCTATCTACCTATCTATCCATCCATCCATCCATCCATCCATCTATCTATCTATCTATCCATCTATCTATCTATTATATCTATCTATCAATCTGTCTATCTAGCTAACTAGCTAGCTATTTCAGAATTCATAAATACCAAGCAATGATAATTATGCTTTGAGATTTATTACTTTCTGTACTATCTATTTAGCTTTTTATTACACTGTGTATATGAGATAGATAGATAGATAAATAAATAGGTATATAGGAAGGCAGGTAGGTAGGTTGATACTGATAGGTAGATAGGTAGATAGATAGATAGATAGATAGATAAGATAGATAGATCGATAGATAGATAGATAGACAGATAGATAGATAGATAGATAGATAGATAGATAGATAGATAGATAGATAGATGGATCAATAGATACAAATACAAACATAATATCTACTATATTGATCAGTAATCCTTAGAATTCAGGGCAATTCGGTTTTTTGGGGGGGTTTTTTTCATTAATGTTTCATTTGTTCTGCTTTCTGTCTGCAATAAAGTAAAAAATCTACAATGATTGACAAGGATTTAGCAAGAAAAAAACATTTAAAAATCACAACTCAAAAAGAACCATAACGATGTGAAGTAAAAAATAAAAGACGACCGGAAATGACAAAAACTCTAAAAAAAACAAGGCAGAATAAAACATGAAGTAATGGTTTTGTTTTTTGCTTACCCTTCATGAACTTTAAGTACGCGATGAACTATAGGAATTTCCCTGCCTTCTATCCTAAACACAACAATGTCCCCAACTCTGATTGGCTCCTCTTCACTGTGTGTCAACATCAACAGATCACCACGGTGGAAGGCTGGCTCCATACTACCACTGTAATATAATGATAAGATGAAGAAGAAGAAGACATCTTTATTGTCCATTCAAGGATTTTTTTTCCCATTTGACATAGTGCTTGGGAAATCGAAACATATATACATATATTGACATTTAAAATTGAATATTGGATGTTCTTTGATAGATATATATATATATATATATATATATATATATATATATATATATATATATATATATATATATATATATATATATATATATATATATATATATATATATATATATATATATATATATATATATATATAGAAAGTCAAAAATACACATTTATACATTTGATACCATAATTCCACCTCCCATCCCCTATCCCCACCAGTCCTCCATCAAGGTCATTGTTGAGGGATAGCTGCTGGTACTAGTATTAACAAAAGACAAACAGTGAGGCAAGGGGCATGTCGAAAGTGAAGGAAATGACATTAAATAATATTAAAGTATTTAAAGCCCCATAGGAACAAAGACGAGACACAAATACATGGAATAGACAGAAAAAATTATGGTGACTAAGATTTTTTCCATCTATTCCTTGTATTTGTCTCGCCTCTGGTTCCTATGGGACTTTAATATTATTTATTTTATGTCATTTCCTTCAGCTAGTATAAGTAGTATCATCAATCCACATTATTGCTTTAGATAACTCTGTGAGGAAGAGTAATACATTTAAAGTGTATTATCAAATAACTTAAATTTTCCTTATCAGATGATTCACATTCTAAGATTGGCTCACCTGAGTATGACCACTATAGGACTTTGACTGCCAGTTGCAAACATCAAGCCTTTCCAGATCATCAAAGCAGATGACACAATCATCCCAACATTGAGCAATTGGTAGTAAAGCTGTAAAGAGAATTTTATCTAGTTATATCAATGGTAAATTTTTTATTTGATTTGATTTATCCACATCCACAACGAAGGGGATCTTGGGGCTTTTGGTAGGATTTTTAATTTTTCCCAGACTGCCCTGTAAACTGCCAAAGGATCTTTAACGTGTACAGAGTGTTGTGTTCTGCACACGGGATCTCCTTTTTATCGCCTGTCTCCGATGGGACTAGGTGTCGATCCACCTACCTGGACCAGGAGGGTAGATTTTACTCGAAAAAAAATTGAAAAATTTTTCAACGGTTGGCGGGGCTCGAACCCACTACCTTTGGGTTGAGAGGCCGACCCCTTGCCTCTTGACTCCTAAGTCCCCCTCAATGGGAGAAATTAATTTTTGTCAATTGAATTCAAAGATCAAGGTAGCCACTGAGTTCTAAGCGAATACCTAACACTATAGTAAGTGCAACGATTATAATAATGTTTATAGTTCAGTGATTCAATATTTTTCATGACTCACAAATACTCATAACTTGCACTAGAACTATTGAGTCGTTGATGCAAGGATGACACATAAAAACAAGTTTTAAAAGAAATATTTATGGAGAATTATATCCAAAGACACATAACCATTGATGACATGAACACTTCAATTATAAGTGAAAAAAAAATGCTCACAATAGCACACTTTCAACTGAATCAACTGTTTGTCCGTTCATCGCAATGGATTTGGATGGTAGTAAGACATACATTATTTCGACAAAATTTCTCATGCCGTTGAATTTCTCTTTTCGTTGCTTTTTACTGATGTTTCCTTTTATAACAATTTTTCTATTCAACAACCTTAAATTTAAAGGGGTGGGGGGGGGGAGGCATTGAATATTTAACATTATATACATTCCTATACTTGTGCACGTGTTTACATACACACCGACGGGCAATGCCTCTTACGGCAATCAGCGCTAGGCCAAATTAGTGTGCGGCGTTCGCGAAAGCCAAGCGAAACTAATGTTGCCACATTTGGCGATTAGCCGCCACTACACAGGTTTCCAGTGCCATCTTCTCAGTCAGTGTTTTGGTCCCAACTCGTCAATCCAAGTGCCCCCCCCCCCCCTTATGGAAAACGTATTGCAAATATTATAGTATGTGTTGAAAAAGCATTGAGATTAGATGAAAGAAAAGTAGTGGGAAAAGGGAAAGGACAAATAGGACCTTTATGGTACCAACTCATTTTTTTCTTTCACGTCATGAGACAAAGACAGTGACATTGAGGAATGAGGGTTTTTTTCACTTTCTTTATTTTGCTTTTCACCTGCAATATACCAGACATGGCTGCCACTAATTTTTTTGGCCTACATAGGAATAAGGAGGTGTATGTAATACGGACTATGAGAGATCCCCCTGCGGGGAGATTTTGAGACAATTCTGTGGCCAGAATTATAAAATTTGTCCCAGAATCTGGTAAACCTAGGATTGCTTTTGAACACAAAACGTTGATTTATCGAGAAAATCATGATTAACTACTATACTTGTTTTGATGATGTCAGAAAAGGGCGACAGTAGAGCAATGAGGAAAAGGGAGGTAGAGGCCTGTGTCACCACAGTAAGGTTGGTAGATTTTTACGTCATTTTTCTTTCGACTTTAACCCTAAACCCTTTTCTATCAAGATTTCAATAATGTGGAATAGGATCTGTACACCTTTTGTAAACAACACGTGCGTCACCACAGTAGGGTTGGTAGATTTACTGCATTTTTCTTTAGGCTTTTATTGACTAACAATAACTCCAATGGCCGAACCCAAAGTTTCAATAACTCAGAATAGGTTCTGGACACCTTGTGTAAACCAACACGCGCATTAACCCATGTAAGGCTGACCTAGTGGCGCTGGTGGCCAAGCGGTTAGGCTGTCAGATT
>JAXRKP010003241.1:2500-20365 GCA_037039925.1 Doris montereyensis | reverse complement strand
GTTGCGTGGTGCACGTCATTCTAGACTCATCCTGATATACCCCGGGTGCGCAGCGCCTTTTGCATGAACGGAATGGTGTTACACATCATCATTGAACGTAGATAGGTCTGTGACGTATGAAAACGTAGATGTACGTTTCTTAATGGCATTATTTATAATAAACGGTTTTTTGTATTATTTAGAGAAACAAAAGAAACTACTTAATAAATTGATGAATATATTATAATAATGATAAAATGTTAGGAATTCGAAACAACAAAATAAAATAAACGAGAATAAACAACAACAAAAAGAAAAAGAAAAAGAAAAACCAACTAAAAACAAAAGAAGGAAAAATCACACAACAAAATGGAATAAAGAAAAAACACACAAAATAACTTTAAAGAAGGAAAAAATATCGAAAGAGAAAAAGGGAAAAAGAGGAAGAAAAGAAAAAAAGGAAAGAGGAAAAAGAGAAGAAAAGAAAAGAGGAAGAAAAGAAAAAGAAAAAAAGGAAAGAGGAAAGAAAAAGAAAAAGGAAAGAGGAAGAAAGAAAAAAAAGAAAGAAAAAACAGCATCGAGATGCGTAGATTGTAAATGCTTGTTGTCCTCTCACAGAGTATTATGGAAGAACAGCGGAAGATCTAAAAGCTATATCAGAGATTTAAAAGGAAGTGACATTGAATAATATTAAAGTCACTTAGGAACAAAGACAAGACAAACACAAGGAATAGACAAAATCAAATCTTGGTCACCATGGGGGTTGAAACCGTGACTCTGCGTCAGAACTCATCGTCTCAGGCCATGAAAGAAAACGTGCTGCCAGCCGAGCAAACCATACTCTGTCTTTCGTCATAGATTTTGCAATTAAGATCAATGATACATCAATGTCCTCACCTCAAAACGGTAGTCATACACTGAATTAAATTGAGACATGAAACAGAAAGGTGTTGGTTGGTGGATAGGGGTCAGCCAATTGCATTACACAACAACAACCAATTGAGTCCCCCCCCCCCCCCCCCCCCTTCTGTTGTGGCTATTTATTAAGATAAGATAAGATTATAACACTTTTTTCATCCCTTTGGCAATTCTATTTTTATAGACGTGCTTTTAAATCATAAAAAACATGACAAGGAAATAGACTGAATTCAATATATTATAATAACTATCTATATAAGCCTTAAATTAATATGAACAGTTAAAAATAAACAAACATTTTAAAGGAAAACGTTCAAATAAATATAGTACATGTATTGTTAAAAACAACCTTCTTACGATATAAAGCTTTTGATTTGATTTGATTTACCCACATCAATACTAAGGTGACTAATGAGAGAGAGAGAGAGAGAGAGAGAGAGAGAGAGAGAGAGAGAGAGAGAGAGAGAGAGAGAGAGAGAGAGAGAGAGAGAGAGAGAGAGAGAGAAGAGAGGTGGGAACACACACACACACACACACATACAGAAATTCACCAAGAAGTCGAATTCGTTGTTACCATGGAATAAGGATAAAGGTACCGATAAATTGCATGGCAAATTAACGTTCAGAGTACTTTAATTACTGCGTAACGTTAAGCATGTTTTGTATGTATCTAATTACCCCAAAATTGGAAAATAATCACAATAGTGATGCTATATGCAATGAATATAATTCACTTGGAATGAGTCGATCAAAGTATGAGAAATAAATTGTTGGTTAAAGAAGTAATCTACGTCAACATTAATCAAAGCTGATTATTCTAATATTTGGATTCACAACGTTGTAATGTTGGTTTCATTGAGATCAAAGAAAAGATGTGTCCCAGACAATGAGACGAGCTTTATTTCCTGGAAAATTCGATCCCAACCCCTCCCCCTCCCCTCACCGATGCTCCTTCCCTAAACAAAGCAGACCAAAATAATCTCCAACAAAACAAGAGGAAACACACAATACACTAACAACCAAGGAATCGAAGCACCCTAAATCGCCATAAATCATTCAAATTTCGACACACTTCAAAGCGCCGTGAGAAAATGCCGTAGATCTAGCCCCCTCCCCTCCCCCCCCCCTCTAGCAGTGACAAAGCTGTGCTTGCATACACACAAACACGTCACCAAAACCGCATTTTATGGACGTAAGAGGCAAATAATGGTTTTTGCTTTGCACATTGTAAATAAATATGCAAGTGTGTGTGTGTGTGTGTGTGTGTGTGTGTGTGTGTGCTTGTGATTGTATGTGTTTATGGGGTGTTTTTGTTTGTTTTTAGTCTTGTTTTTTGTTTATATTTCTTTCTTTTTGTGACTGAAGGTAAAGGCAGACCACTGTGTCATCCTCTTTGTATATTTATCAAGTGTATCTTGTTGTTTGTCGTCGTCATCATCGTTGTTGCTGTTGTAGTTGTTGTCGTTGTTGATGTAGTTGTTTTTGACATTTTTCATCCACTAATTTGTGAGCAAGTGTTTACATACCCATGTGTTTACACATATATACGTGTGTCTAAATATTTCACGTACTGGATTAAGTGTGTATAGATTTATACATGTCTAGGTTATGTGTCTGAATATTTAAACTATCTATGTACACATTTGATTTATACATACCTTGAGTGTGTATTATATACATATCTGTGATGCGTATTTTAAAATTGTAATGTGCATATTTAAAGATCTTCTTAAGTCAATGAAAAGAAACATATTTATGCAATCAATGCATTAGTAACCCATTAGCACCTACAGGCACGCACTACCTGGTATCTATCAAAGAACCAGCAAGAAAACTGCAAACTATTAAATAGAGCAATGGGGGAGAAAATGTTACATAATATCAGCCTTCAAAAGAAATTTCCTTGAAATATGCAAAGGAACTCAGTCGAACAACTTTCTTGACAATTGGGCAAAACGATGTAGGACATGGCAGCCAAGAAATGGACACAAAGATGTACAGACAATGGACAGAAATGGGTGTACAGAATGGTGGCAGCAAGAAATGGACACAAATATACAAATGGACAGCCAAGAAATGGACACAAAGATGAGCCAAGAAAAATACAAATGGGCAGCCAAGAAATGGACACAGAAAAACAAAAACGGACTACAAATGGCAGCCAAGAAATGTACATAGAATAACAGCCAAGAAATGGACACAAAATGGACAAGAAATGGCACACAAAATGAAAAAGATGTACACAATGGCAGCCAAGAAATGGACACAGAATGGCAGGCAAGAAATGAACAAAATGATGAACACAGAATGGCAGCCAAGAAATGGACACAAAGATGACAGCCAAAAAATGGACACAAGAATGGAAATGAAGATGTACACAAAATGGCAGCCAAGAAATGGACACAAATGGACGAAGATGGAATGGCAGCCAAGAAATGGCAGCCAAGAAATGGACAGAATGGCAGCCAAGAAATGGACACAAATGACAGCCAAGAAATGGACACAAAATGTACAAGAATGGCAGCCAAGAAAATGGACACAAGAAATGGACAAGAATGGCAGCCAAGAAATGGACACAAAGATGTACAGAATGGCAGCCAAGAAATGGACACAAAGAAATGTACAGAATGGTAGCTAAAAAATGGACACAAATATGTACAGAATGGCAGCCAAGAAATGGACACAAAGATGTACAGAATGGTAGCCAAGAAATGGACACAAAGATGTACAGAATAGCAGACAAGAAATGGACACAAAAGAGGTACAGAATGGCAGCCAAGAAATGGACACAAAGATGTACAGAAATATAGCCAAGAAATGACAAAGATGTACAGAATGGCAGCCAAGAAATGGACACAAATGGCATGTGAAATGCACAGAATGGCAGCCAAAAATGTACAAGATGGAACAAGAATGGACACAGAATGGCAGCCAAGAAATGGACACAAAGATGTACAGAATGGCAGCCAAGAAATGGACACAAGATGTGGACATAGAATGGCAGCCAAGAAATGGACACAAAATGACAGAATGGCAGCCAATAATGGACAGCAAAGAAAATGGAGCAAGAAATGGACACAAAGATGTACAGAATGGCAGCCAAGAAATGGACACAAAGATGTACAGAATGGCAGCCAAGAAATGGACACAAATGATGTACAGAATGGCAGCCAAGAAATGGACAGAAAGATGTGCAGAATGGCAGCCAAAAATGGACACAAAGATGTACAGAATGGCAGCCAAGAAATGGACACAAAGATGTACAGAATACAGCTAAGAAATGGACAAAGATGTACAGAATGGCAGCCAAGAAATGGACACAAAGATGTACATGGCAGCCAAGAAATGGACACAAAGATGTACAGGCAATAGAAATGGCAGCCAAGAAATGGACACAGAATGGCAGCCAAGAAATGGACACAGAATGACAGCATCTACATGAAGCCAAGAAATGGACACAAAGATGTACAGTAATGGCAGCTAAGTCTAAATGACACAAAGATATACAGTATGGCAGCCAAGAAATGGACACAAAATGGTCAATGGCAGGCTAAAAAATGGACACAAAAATATGTACACAAAGGCAATTATACAGAAATGGAAATTACACAAAGATGTACACGAATGGCAGCCAAGAAAAGGACACAATAATGTAAAAAGTGGCAGCCAAAAGCCAATGTAATACAAATGGTACCAAGAAATGGGTACAAAGATATAAGAATGGCAGCCAAGATGGACACAAATGGCAGCCAATTGGAATAAATGTACACAATGGCAGCCAAAAATGGACACAAAGATGTACACTGGCAGAATGGCACAAATATGTACACAATGGCAGGCAAGTGTGTAAAGATGTACACAATGACAAGAAATGGACACAATGATTGTACACAAATGGCAGCCAAGAAATGGACACAGAATAAAAAACAATGATGAAATGTATTTTATACAGTCCTAAGTGTGTGCCAATTATATTGATGTGTTTTATGCATCATTAAATGTGTGCAATCATAATAATGTATTTTATACACGTCTTACAATATGTGCACGTCTAAATGTGTGCCAATTGTAATAATGTATTTTATACATGGCTAAATGTGTGCCAATTACAATAATGTATTTTATACACGTCTAAATGCGTACCAATTACAATAATGTATTTTATACACGTCTAAATGTGTGCCAATTACAATAATGTATTTTATACACGTCTAAATGTGTGCCAATCACAATAATGTATTTTATACACGTCATGTGTGTTATGATAATGTATTTTATACACGTCTAAATGCGTGCCAATTATAATAATGTATTTATAGACGTCTAAATGTGTGCCAATTGTAATAATGTATTTTATACACGTCTAAATGTGTGCCAATTACAATAATGTATTTTATACACGTCTAAATGTGTGCCAATTGTAATAATGTATTTTATACACGTCTAAATGTGTGCCAATTACAATAACGTCTAAATGTGTGCCCAATTACAATAATGTATTTTATACACGTCTAATGTGTAATTATGAAAATGTATTTTTTATACACTAAATGCGTGCCAATTACAATAATGTATTTTATACATGGCTAAATAAAAAAGCCAATTACAATAATGTATTTATATACAAAATGTCTAAGTGTGTGGCAATTACAATAATGTATTTTATACACGTCTAAGTGTGTGCCAATTACAATAATGTATTTTATACACGTCTAAATGGGTGCCAATTACAATAATGTATTTTATACACGTCTAAGTGTTATTGCCAATTACAATAATGTATATTTATAAACGTCTAAATGTGTGCCAATTACAATAATGTATTTTATACGTCTAAATGTGTGCCAATTACAATAATGTATTTTATACGTCTAAGTGTGTGCCAATTACAATATTTTATACACGTCTAAATGTGTTTTCCAATTGTAATAATATATTTTATACACGTCTAAGTGTGTGCCAATTACAATAATGTATTTTATACACGTCTAAATGTGCCAATTATGATAATGTATTTTATACACGTCTAAATGCGTGCCAATTACACTAATGTATTTTATACATGGCTAAATATGTGCCAATTACAATAATGTATTTTATACACGTCTAAGTGTGTGCCAATTACAATAATGTATTTTATACACGTCTAAATGTGTGCCAATTACAATAATGTATTTTATACACGTCTAAATGTGTGCCAATTACAATAATGTATTTTATACACGTCTAAATGTGTGCCAATTACAATAATGTATTTTATACACGTCTAAGTGTGTGCTAATTACAATAATGTATTTTATACGGTTAAAATGTGTGCCACTAAATATTGTATTTAATACATACAAATATGTGCCAATTACAATAATGTATTTTATACATGGCTTAGTGTGTGCCAATTACATTTAATGTATTTTATACACGTCTAAATGTGTGCCAATTACAATAATGTATTTATACACGTCTAAATGTGTGCCAATTACAATGATGTATTTTATACACGTCTAAATGTGTGCCAATTATGATAATATATTTTATACACGTCTAAATGTGTGCCAATTAGAATAATGTATTTTATACACGTCTAAATGTGTGCCAATTACAATAATGTATTTTATACACGTCTAAATGTGTGCCAATTACAATAATGTATTTTATACACGTCTAAATGTGTGCCAATTACAATAATGTATTTTATACACGTCTAAATGTGCCAATTATGATAATGTATTTTATACACGTCTAAATGTGTGCCAATTACAATAATGTATTTTATACACGTCTAAATGTGTGCCAATTACAATAATGTATTTTATACACGTCTAAATGTGTGCCAATTGTAATAATGTATTTTATACACGTCTAAATGTGTGCCAATTACAATAATGTATTTTATACAAGTCTAAATGTGTACAATTACAATAATGTATTTTATACACGTCTAAATGTGCCAATTACAATAATGTATTTTGTACACGTCTAAATGTGTGGCAATTACAATAATGTATTTTATACACGTCTAAATGTGTGCCAATTACAATAATGTATTTTATACACGTCTAAATGTGTGCCAATTGTAATAATGTATTTATACACGTCTAAATGTGTGCCAATTAAATAATGTATTTTATACACGTCTAAATGTGCGCCAATTACAATAATGTATTTTATAGATCTAAATTAATTACAATAATGTGTGCATATTTAAAATATTTTGCTAAATGTGAAAATTCCTGAATACCCATCTGTGTGCGTCTGTATACATTGCTATGTGTCTTCTGTAAGTTATGGATTTTTTGTATTTGATCTGACTTACCCCATCCACCACTAAGGTGATCTCGGGGTGTTTAGTAGGATTCATGGTTATGCCCAGGCTGCCCTGTAAACAGTCAAGGATTTTTTTAAGCACACAGTGCTGTGATCTGCGCACGGACCTCCTTTTTATCGTTCGTCTCCGATGGAACTAGGTGTTGATACACCTACCTGGACCAGGGGTGTGGGGGAGGGAGGGAAGATTTTTACTCGAAAAAGTTCTAGAAGATTTTTCAAACTGTTGACGGGGTTTCGAACCCACTACCTTTTGGTTTAGATGCCGAGACACCTTTGCTTCTGGACTACCGAGTCCCTTAAGTTCATGGACTATGGAATGGAGATAAGATAAAGGATGAATGTTAGGTGGTGGTGATGGTAGCGGTGGTGGTACTGGCGTGGGTGGTTGGTGGTGTTATGAATTGTTGTTGTAGGGGGCGTGGCACAGGAAGAGACAACTGTATGAAAATAGTGTCGCCAAATTCAGGAACCGATCTCGTGGTTCCATTAAAGGCAAAACCATTTTCACGATAAATCAGTCAACGGAGTGTCTGTGTGTATGTGAGTGTGTGTGTGAGTGTGTGTGTGTGTGTGTGTGTGTGAGAGTGTGTGTGTGTGTGAGTGTGTGTGTGTTAGTGTGTGTGTGTGGGATGTTGAGAGACATAATGTGATCTCTTCCGATTCTGCTCTTCTTCCCTTCTCTTCCTCGTCCTCGTGGCCAAAACAATGAAAGTAAAGCGTGCTAATAAAGCATTTCCTAAAACCTTTCACACTAATTTCACAACCTCACTATATACCAACCCAATTCTCACTACTGACGGCGTATAACGTTGAAATTGGACATTATATCAGCCCAATTCTCACTACTGACGACGCATAACGTTGGAAATTGAACATTACACCAGCCCAATTCTCAATACCGACGGCGCATAACGTTGGAAATTGGACATTGTACCAGCTCAATTCTCACTTTTTGACGGTGCACAATGTTAAAAATTGACACTATACCAGCCCAAATCTCACTACTAACGTGAAAATTGATATTAATATATTAAGCATTCGAATCCAGGACTCAAGATCCCATGTTGGCAGCCTAAAAACACAATGATAATTATGCTAATAATGATAATAAGGATGATAATGATAATAATGATAACAATGATAATAATGATAATAATGATAATAGTGATAATAATGATAATAATGATAATAATATCAATAATGATAATAATGATAATAAGGATAATGATAAATCTATGAAGGCGCCTGACATTCAACAACAACAGTGCTCCGATGGTACAGTGCAATCAAAAGTTTAGAACAGATTTTAAAAATAATCAAAACAATTTACAAATCCCATTACAACAAAATATGAAGCATCACACATAAAAAGCATACGTAACAATGCAGGAACATTTCTTTCATGGCGGATTTTCTCCAGTGATAGTAAAAGCAGAGCCAAACAGCAGATATCGACGACAAATCAGGGTACATGTAATAAAAAAATTAAGAGAATAGATCAAATACATAAAATAAGGAACACTCTATAAATAGTTCACTTTCCCAACAAGACAAGTGGTAGACAAATTCCTAGAAATAAAGGCAACAGTGAGACAAGAGACATGTCAAAAATGATGCTTTCCTTTGGTAGAAATAAGGCAAACAGTGAGACAAGAGACATGTCAAAAGTTATCTTGTCTAGGAACAAAGGCAAACAGTGAGACAAGAGACATAGTCAAAAGTATCTTGTCTAGGAATAAAGGCAAACAGTGAGACAAGAGACATGTCAAAAGTGATGACTTTGTTCCCATTCTACAAGGCAAGCAGTGAAACGAGAGACATGTCAAAAGTGATCGTGTCCTAGGAGTAAAGGCAAACAGTGAGACAAGAGGCATGCCAAAAGTGATGACCTTCTGGTGTATGTGTGTAGATGCCCAAGATGACCTTCCGGTGTATGTGTGTAGATGCCCAAGATGACCTTCCGGTGTATGTGTGTAGATGCCCAAGATGACCTTCCGGTGTATGTGTGTAGATGCCCAAGATGACCTTCCGGTGTATGTGTGTAGATGCCCAAGATGACCTTCCTGTGAATGTGTGTAGATGCCCAAGATGAACTTTCTCCTTGCCACTCTGTCCTGACATTTTCTCTTTCCGTTAGTGAAAGTTAAAGTTCTTTTTTTAACTGCCTCTTTCATTATCGTCTTCCTACTTTTTCCGAGGTCTACCAGTTGGTCTCTTTTCTTGGATTTTAGCATTGTATAGTGCTTTAGCTATTCTATTGTCATTCATTCTGTTTACATGCCCAAACCATTTCAGTTGATTTATTTCTGTCTTAGTTCGTATGCCCTCTGATTTGATTTGATCTCTTATTGCTGTGTTTCTTATTTTGTTTCTTTAGTTCTCCCTAATACTCATCTGAAATATTTCATTTTAGCTGATTGCACTCTACTCTATTCCCTCCTGTCTAACGTCCAGTGAATCAACGCAAATAAAAAAAAAACCCAACCTATTGAATCCCAATATTTCTTTCTGTCCATCCATTTGTATAATGTACCTTGTCATTGTTCCTATGTTGCGTTGATGTTATTTCTTGTTCTTAATCATATCTTTCCTATGTGGCTTTGATATTATTGCTTGTTCTTATTCATATCTTTCCTATGTTGCGTTGATGTTATTTCTTGTTCTTATTCAAATATTTCCTATGTAGCGTTGATATTATTGCTTGTTCTTATTCATAGCTTTTTTATGTGTCGTTGATATTATTGCTTGTTCTTATTCATACATTGCCTATGTGTCGTTGATATTATTGCTTGTTCTTATTCATACATTGCCTATGTGTCGTTGATATTATTGCTTGTTCTTATTCATACATTGCCTATGTGTCGTTGATATTATTGCTTGTTCTTATTCAAATCTTTCCTATGTGGCGTTGATATTATTGCTTGTTCTTATTCATATATTTCCTATGTGGCGTTGATGTTATTTCTTGCTCTTATTGATATCTTTCCTATGTGGCGTTGATGTTATTTCTTGTTCTTATTCATATCTTTCCTATGTGGCGTTGATGTTATTTCTTGTTCTTATTCAAATCTTTCCTATGTGGCGTTGATGTTATTTCTTGTTCTTATTCATATCTTTCCTATGGGGCGTTGATGTTATTTCTTGTTCTTACTCACATCTTTCCTATGTGGCGTTGATGTTATTTCTTGTTCTTATTCATATCTTTCCTATGTGGCGTTGATGTTATTTCTTGTTCTTATTCATATCTTTCCTATGTAGCGTTGATGTTATTTCTTGTTCTTATTCATATCTTTCATATGTGGCACTGATATTATTTCCTGTTCTTATTCATATCTTTCCTATGTGGCGTTGATATTATTTCTTGCTCTTACTCATATCTTTCCTATGTGTCGATCCATCTACCTGGAGCAGGGGAGTAGATTTTTTGCTCGAAAGAACTTGAGAACAGTGTTCCACCACTACCTTTTGGTTGAGAGGCCGACACCTTGCCTCTGGGCTACCGAGTCCCGCCACTGATTGCACCGTAATGCCGTTGTAATCATTTCTTATTACCGTGAACATTAATTTTTAAAGAAGCGGAGATGGGCGGGGCGAGGCGTGTCTGTAGTCTAATGTTTCCTTTGTTACCTCGTAACGTTTCCAGTTGTCTCTTAACACTTCCTTTGTGCCCATCGCTCCCTGTCTTGGGCCAAGAAGTTGGCAACCACAAATTTCAATTTCACTGGCAGAGCTACGGCGTGCCAATGGATTGCAAACGATGTTTTATGATCCTTTCAACTGTGGTTGTAAAACCATTACACAGTGATCGCAATATCGGTGACCGACACCACGAGGAGAAACCAGAGTAAAAAGTAAAAATAATTATCTTAAAAATTTGAGATAATTCAAGTCATGCAGTGAGATTAATGGCCATGATGATACACACGAGAGCTGTTAGAAAAACATCACCAGCCATGAAAGCATCTCCACATCCTTTGTCTTCTCCCATTAAGATCCGAATGACATTCATTCCTCCTCGGCCATCTTTCTTCCATGGGTGCTAAAGGCATTGTGAGGCGCCAGTGGCTCAGTCGGTAGAGTGTTTGCCTACTACGCATGAGGTCGAAATTCGATTCCCAGTTTAAGCAAATATTTCTGGCCCTCCTGTCCACCCAGCAGCGAAATGGGTAGCTAGGCCTATTCAGACTCGACGGAGGACCCGGTAGTCCACAGGCAAAGATGTTCGGCCTCTCAAGCAAAAGGCAGTGAGTTCGAGCCCCGTCAACGGTTGAAAAGTTTCTCGACTTTTTTCGAGTAAAATCTTCCCCCATGGTTCAAGTAGGTGGATCGACATCTAGTCCATAGGATTCAGGCGATAAAAGAGGGTCCCGTGGGCAGAGGATAACGATGCTCTGTACACGTTAAAGATCCCTTGTCTGTTTACAGGTAGTCCGGGCAACGTTAAAAATCCTACAAAAACCTCGAAATCACCCGAGTTGTGAATGTCCGTCAATCAAATCAATTCAAATTTCAGATTCGACGAAAGTAAAGGTGGCATGCAAACCAATCAGAATTTCACACCTCGTTACTCTTCCTCAGCCCTGGGACGTACTTTACTAGCCCTTGGACGTATTTTATTAGCCATTATGGACGTACTTTACTAGCCTTGGACGTACATCACTAGCCCTTGGACGTACTTTGCTAGCCTTGGACGTACTTTACTAGCCCTTGGAGGTATTTTATTAGCCATTGGACGTATTTTTTATTAGCCATTGGACGTACTTTACTAGCCCTTGGACATATTCACTAGCCCTGGGGCTGTTTTACAGCCATTGGACGTATTTTGCTAGCCCTGGGACGTATTTTATTAGCCATTGGACGTATTTTACCTAGCCCTGCACGTATTTTGCTAACTCTGGGACATACTTTACTAGCCCTGTGATGTGCTTTACTATTCCTGTCGTGTACTTTACTTGTCCTGTGATTTACTTCACTAACCTTGTAACGCACTTTACTTCTTAGCTTTGTGACGCGTTTTATTGGCCTGTGATGTACTTTGCACTAATAACCACCTTGACATATTTTACATTACTACCTCTGTGGTTACATTACTAGCCTGTGACGTACTTTACATTGCTAGCCATGTCACGTACTTTACATTACTAGCCATGTGACGTACTTTACATTACTAGCTATGTGACGTACTTTACATTACTAGCCATGTGACGTACTTTACATTACTAGCATTGACGTACTACATTACCATGTGACGTACTTTACATTATAGCCATGTGACGTACTTTACATTACCAGCCATCTGACGTACTTAACATTACTGGCCATGTGACGTACTTTACGTACTAGCCATGTGACGTACTTTACACATTACCAGCCATCGACGTACTTAACATTACTAATGATGACGTACTTTTCTTTACTAACCATGTGACGTACTTTACATTAGTAGCCATGTGACACTTTACTTTACTAACACTGGTACTAGCCTAACACTGGTACGTACTTTTCTTTACTAACCATCTACTTTACTTTACATTACGTATTTTACTTACAAACACTGTGACGTACTTTACTTTACAAACACTGGTACGTATTTTACTTTACAAACACTGGTACGTACTTTACTTTACAAACACTGGTACGTATTTTACACTAACACTGGTACGTACTTTACTTTACTAACACTGGTACGTACTTTACTTTACAAACACTGGTATTTTACTTTACAAACACTGGTACGTATTTACTTTACTAACACTGGTACGTATTTACTTACAAACACTGGTACGTACTTTACTTTACAAGTACTGGTTACGTATTTTGCACTAACACAATTGCGTACTTTACTTTACTAACACTGGTACGTACTTTTACTTTATAAACACTGGTACGTACTTTACTTTACAAACACTGGTACGTATTTTACTTACTAACACTAGGACATATTTTACTTTACTAGCCCTAGTACGTATTTTACTCTACTAACACTAGTACATATTTTACACTACTAACACTAGTACGTATTTTACTTTACTACCCCTAGTACGTATTTTACTTTACTAGCCCTAGTACGTATTTTACTCTACTAACACTGGTACGTATTTTACTTTACTAGCCCTAGGACGTATTTTACTTTACTAGCCCTAGTACGTATTTTACTCTACTAACACTAGTACGTATTTTACTCTACTAACACTGGTACGTATTTTACTCTACGAACACTGGTACCTAATTTACTTTACTAGCCCTAGGACGTATTTTACTCTTCTAACACTAGTACGTATTTTACTCTACTAACACTAGTACGTATTTTACTCTACTAACACTGGTACGTATTTTACTCTACGAACACTGGTACGTACTTTACTTTACTAGCCCTAGGACGTACTTTACTTTACTAGCCCTAGTACGTACTTTACTTTACTAGCCCTAGGACGTACTTTACTTTACTAGCCCTAGTACGTACATTACTTTACTAGCCCTAGGACGTACTTTACTTTACTAGCCCTAGGACGTACTTTACTTTACTAGCCCTAGGACGTACTTTACTTTACTAGCCCTAGGACGTACATTACTTTACTAGCCATAGAACGTACTTTACTTTACTAGCCCTAGGACGTACTTTACTTTACTAGCCCTAGGACGTACTTTACTTTACTAGCCCTAGGACGTACTTTACTTTACTAGCCCTAGGACGTACATTACTTTACTAGCCCTAGGACGTACTTTACTTTACTAGCTATAGAACGTACTTTACTTTACTAGCCCTAGGACGTACATTACTTTACTAGCCCTAGGACGTACATTACTTTACTAGCTATAGAACGTACTTTACTTTACTAGCCCTAGGACGTACTTTACTTTACTAGCCCTAGGACGTACATTACTTTACTAGCTATAGAACGTACTTTACTTTACTAGCCCTAGGACGTACTTTACTTTACTAGCTATAGAACGTACTTTACTTTACTAGCCCTAGGACGTACATTACTTTACTAGCCCTAGGACGTACATTACTTTACTAGCTATAGAACGTACTTTACTTTACTAGCCCTAGGACGTACTTTACTTTACTAGCCCTAGGACGTACTTTACTTTACTAGCCCTAGGACGTACATTACTTTACTAGCTATAGAACGTACTTTACTTTACTAGCCATAGAACGTACATTACTTTACTAGCCCTAGGACGTACTTTACTTTACTAGCCCTAGGACGTACATTACTTTACTAGCCATAGAACGTACTTTACTTTACTAGTCATAGGACGTACATTACTTTACTAGCCATAGAACGTACTTTACTTTACTAGCCCTAGGACGTACATTACTTTACTAGCCATAGAACGTACTTTACTTTACTAGCCCTAGTACGTACATTACTTTACTACCACTGGGACGTACTTTACTTTACTAGCCATAGAACGTACTTTACTTTACTACCACTGGGACGTACTTTACTTTACTAGCCATAGAACGTACTTTACTTTACTACCACTGGGACGTACTTTACTTTACTACCACTGGGACGTACTTTACTTTACTACCACTGGGACGTACTTTACTTTACTACCACTGGGACGTACTTTACTTTACTACCACTGGGACGTACTTTACTTTACTACCACTGGGACGTACTTTACTTTACTACCACTGGGACGTACTTTACTTTACTAGCTGTAGGACGTACTTTACTTTACTAGCCCTAGAACGTACTTTACTTTACTAGCCTTAGGACGTACTTTACTTTACTAGCCTTAGAACGTACTTTACTTTACTACCACTTGTACGTACTTTACTTTACTAGCCTTAGAACGTACTTTACTTTACTAGCCCTAGAACGTACTTTACTTTACTAGCCCTAGAACGTACTTTACTTTACTAGCCCTAGAACGTACTTTACTTTACTAGCCTTAGGACGTACTTTACTTTACTAGCCTTAGAACGTACTTTATTTTACTAGCCTTAGGACGTACTTTACTTTACTAGCCCTAGAACGTACTTTACTTTACTAGCCCTAGAACGTACTTTACTTTACTAGCCTTAGGACGTACTTTACTTTACTAGCCTTAGAACGTACTTTACTTTACTAGCCCTAGAACGTACTTTACTTTACTAGCCTTAGAACGTACTTTACTTTACTAGCCTTAGGACGTACTTTACTTTACTAGCCCTAGAACGTACTTTACTTTACTAGCCTTAGGACGTACTTTACTTTACTACCACTGGAACGTACTTTACTTTACTAGCCATAGAACGTACTTTACTTTACTAGCCTTAGAACGTACTTTACTTTACTAGCCCTATAACGTACTTTACTTTACTAGCCTTAGAACGTACTTTACTTTACTAGCCTTAGAACGTACTTTACTTTACTAGCCCTAGAACGTACTTTACTTTACTAGCCTTAGAACGTACTTTACTTTACTAACCTAGCTAGGTATTAACTGCTTTACTAGCCTTAGAACGTGCTACTTTACTAACCTTAGAACATGCTTTACTTTACTAGCCTAGAACGTACTTTACTTTACTAACCATAGGACGTACTTTGCTTTTTACACCACTGCCCTAGAACGTACTTTGCTTTACTAGCCTTAGAACGTACTTTACTTTATAACCCTAGAACGTACTTTACTTTACTAGCTACCACTTTACTAGGACGACTTTACTTTACTAGCCATGGACATACTTTACTTTACCACTGGAACACGTACTTTACTTTACTAGCCATAGCTTTACTTTACTAGCCTTAGAACGTACTTTACTTTACTAGCCCTAGAACGTACTTTTACTTTACTAGCTAGCCTTAGAACGTACTTTACTTTACTAGCTAGAACGTACTTTACTTTACTAGCCTTAGAACGTACTTTACTTTACTAGCCTGGAACGTACTTTACTTTACTAACCCTAGAACGTACTTTACTTTACTAGCCATAGGACGTACTTTACTTTACTAGCTAGAACGTACTTTACTGGAACGTACTTTACTTACTAGCCATAGAACGTACTTTACTTTACTACTTTCACTGGGACGTACTTTACTTTACTACCACTGGGACGTACTTTACTTTACTAGCTGTAGGACGTACTTTGCTTTAGCCCTAGAACGTACTTACTTTACTAGCCTTAGGACGTACTTTACTTTACTACCACTGGGACGTACTTTACTTTACTAGCTGTAGGACGTAGTTTACTTTACTAGCCATAGGACGTATTTTACTTTACGAGCCCTAGGACGAAGTTTACTTTACTAGCCCTAGGACGTACTTTGCTTTACGAGCCCTAGGACGTACTTTATTTTACTAGCTGTAGGACGTACTTTACTTTACTTGCCCTAGGACGTACTTTACTTTACTAGCCCTAGGACGTACTTTACTTTAATGGCTGTAGGACGTACTTTACTTTACTAGCTGTATGACGTACTTTACTTTACTAGCCATGAATCCAATTTTATCTGTTGCAAATGTCTCTGGTTCAAATATGTCTGGTGTCTAGATGATCATGTCTGTTTATTCCTGTTATACCGTCTTGTCTGCGTCCTCTAGGGCTTTGACATGAGCCATTGTCTACCCATATTGTAAGGTAAAGTATAATTCATTCAATATTGTGTGACAGTTGACACCTAAAGCTGAAGCTTATCCTTGTCTCCATAGCACGTGAAATGGAACATGTATTAATACACCGCCTTCTGATGACCGGTAGAGGCGTTGTTTGACGATAGTTAGGCTCCTGGATTTGGGACCACGAGGTGTCAGGTTTCGAATCTAGTGAAGTTAATTTCGATGCTGTGTGCTTTGGCACATACACTCAGCACGTATCTTCCCACTCGACCAGGTGCAAATGGGTACACGCATAAGCTTGGGAGTAAAATTCTGCGTCAGACTAGCGTCCTGTCTAGGAGCTGATTAGTATCACCTGTTCCGCTTCACGCTACAGAAACCGAAAGAAGTTCCATGGGCCACAATGGACTTTAAGGAACTTTATTTTACTTCCAATGAACAGGACTCCAGTTTATCCCAGGTGTTATTTGTCAATCTACACGTGATGCTGGAATCCGTTTGCACATAGGACGAGTGAGTAAATGTGTGTGTACAGCCTGCTTTCAACCCTAAGTAACGCATCGTTTGAAAGATCAATGGCAGGATTGAAACCTAAAGATCTCAGATTCAACAGCCCTACCCCTATGCCACCCATGCCAACCCTATTGTGTAAAGAATGTCGTGTGACCAATTTATTAAGAAGTTCAGCGACTTTAGTTACCGTTTATGTCACATCAAATAGGAAAGTACCAATGCACTCAAACAGAATTACTGTGATGTCATCACTACATGTAGTTTAATTATAAAAAGATATCAAGATACGCAAAGACATTTACAGTGATGATATCCTACATGTAGTTTAATTATAAAAAAAGATATCAAGATACGCAAAGACATTTACAGTGATGATATCCTACATGTAGTTTAATTATAAAAAGATATCAAGATACGCAAAGACATTTACAGTGATGATATTCTACATGTAGTTTAATTATAAAAAGATATCAAGATACGCAAAGACATTTACAGTGATGATATCCTACATGTAGTTTAATTATAAAAAGATACCAAAGTACTCAGATACATTTACAGCGATGAAATCATTAC
>JAXRKP010003240.1:0-20390 GCA_037039925.1 Doris montereyensis | reverse complement strand
CAAAGTTTCTTGCAGTAAATGATGAATGTATTTCGTAATGGTAAGAATCCGTCGTCAAGTTGATTGCGGTAAATTGTGAACGTATTCCGTAATCCTAAGAAACCGTTCGCAACGTTGCTTCCGATAAATGGTGAACGTATTCCTTAATGGTAAGAAACCGTGCGCAAGGTTGCTTCCGGTAAATGGTGAACGTATTCGCAATGGTGAGAAACTGCGCGAAGGTTTTTCCGGTAAATTGTGAGCGTATTCCGTAATCCTAAGAAACCCGTGCGCCAAAGTTGCTTGCGATAAATGGTGAACGTATTCCGTAATTGTAAGAAAACGTGCCCAAGGTTGCTTCGGTAAAGGTGAACGTATTCCGTAATGGAAGGAAGCCGTCACGCAAAGTTGCTTAGGTAAATGATGAACGTATTTTGTAATGGTAAGAAACTGTCGCCAAGGTTCTTCCGGTAAATTATGAGCGTATTCCATAAAGTTAAGGAACCGTCGCAAAGTTGCTTGCGATAAATGGTGAACGTATTCCGTAATGGTAAGAAACCGAAACAAGGTTGCTTCCGGTAAATTGGCCAGTTGGTAATTACAATTTGGCAAGTTGGTTAATAAAATTTGGCCAGTTGGTAAATAAAATTTGGCCAGTTGGTAATTACAATTTTGCCGGTTGGTTAATAAAATTTGGCCAGTTGGTAAATAGAATTTGGCCAGTTGTTAAATAGAATTTGGCCAGTTAGTAAATAGAATTTGGCCAGTTGGTAATTAGAATTTGGCCAGTTGTTAAATAAAATTTGGCCAGTTGGTAAATAGAATTTGGCCAGTTGGCAAATAGAATTTTGCGGTTAATAAAATTTGGCCAGTTGGTAAATAAAATTTGGCCAGTTGGTAAATAGAATTTGGCAAGTTTCTTAATAGAATTTGGCCAGTCGGTAAATAGAATTTGGCAAGTTGGTAAATAGAATTTGGCCAGTTGGTAAATACGATTTGGCAAGTTGATTAATAAAATTTGGCCAGGAGGCAAATAGAATTTGGCAAGTTGGTTAATACAGTTTGGCAACTTGGTCAATAGAGTTTGGCAAGTTGGTTAATAGAATTTGGCAAGTTGGCCAATAGAGTTTGGTAAGTTGGTTAATAGAGTATGTAATACGAAGGAGGCACAGTGGAGTGAAGTCAAAGGCGAAATAAGACAATAAGTGACAACTCCTCTAATAAAGACAGAACAAAACATGTGACGTTTTGGGTATAACCCTTTGTCAGACAACAAACGAGAAATATCTAGAATCTAGATCTAAGTAATACCTCCGACATCACACAATGTGATGACAGAAGAAAAACATAAAGGAGAAAGAAAGAAAGAAAAAGACAGTGATGATAAGAAACGTAGCAGAGGGGGGTGTGTCAAGAATGAGCGAGAGTGGAAGGTATAGATTTAAAAGCAATAAAAATATGGAAATAAGTAATTAATAAAAGGTGAGAGAAATAGAGAGAGAGAGAGAGAGAAAAAGCGAAAGAAAAAAGGCAGTGAAGTATGAAAGGGACAGAGAGACGTGTGGGTATGGGAAACAAGAAAAAATAGGATAAATATGAGATTAGATCTATATCTCACTGTCTACTAAGAAATTTACATTGAAGATGTGAAATGTATATCAATTACAAATGTATCGACGCAATAAGGGAAGAGAGTAAACAACTTATTTGAAATTTCAAAAAACGCCAGTTAGCACTAGCTGATGCTATCCAAGTTATCAAAGTCTCAAGTATTTTCTCCTAGGTGATAAAATAGGGTCTATTCCGTAATGGTAAGAAAACGTGCGCAAATTTGCTTCCGGTCAATGACGAACGTGTTTCTTAATGGTAAGAAACCGTGGGCAAGGTTGCTTCCGGTAAATGGTGAAATGTATTCAATATTAAGAATGCGCAAAGTTGCTTGCGGTAAATGTTGAACGTATCCGTAATGGTACGAAAACATCCATAAAGGTGCTTTTTAAAATTAAGGAAACGTATTCCGTAATCGTAAGCACTAGCTGATTATTTCGTAATGGTAAGAAACCGTGCTCAAAGTTGCTTCGGTAATATGTGAACGTATTTCTCGTAATGGTAAGAAACCGCTCCCAAAGTTGCTTCGGTAAATGTTGAACATATCCGTAATTCGAAAACATCCGCAAAGTTGCTTAGTGATAAATTAGGAAACGTATTCCATAATGGTAAGAAACCGTGTGCAAAGTTGCTTCTAAATGGTGAACGATTTCCGTAATAGTAAGAAACTGTGCGCAAAGGTTCTTCTGGTAAATTATGAACGTGTAATGGTAAGAAACTGTACACAAAGTTGTTTCCGGTAAATGGTGAAATTCCATAATGGTAAGAAAACGTCAAAGTTGGTTCGGTAAATGATAAATGTATTCCTTAATCGTAATGGTAAGAAGCCGTGCGCCAAAGTTTCTATCGCGGTAAATGATCAACGTATTTCGTAATGGTAAGAAACCGTGCTCAAAGGTGCTTCGGTAAATTGTGAACGTATTTCGTAATGGTAAGAAACTCTCCCAAAGTTGCTTCCGGTAAATGTTGAACATATCCGTAATGGTACGAAAACATCCGCAAAGTTGCTTCGGTAAATTAGGAAACGTATTCCATAATGGTAAGAAACCGTGTGCAAAGTTGCTTCGGTAAATGGTGAACGTTTTCCGTAATGGTAAGAAACTGTCGCAAAAAAGTTCTTCTGGTAAATTATGAACGTGTAATGGTAAGAAACTGTACACAAAGTTGAACATTCCGGGTAAATGGTGAACGTATTCCATAATGGTAAGAAACCGTGCAAAGTTGCTTCGGTAAATGGTGAAGGGTGAAACGTATTCTTCGATTAAATAACGTAAATTAAGGAACGTGCGCATTCCATAAATGATCAGAAACGTGAAAGTTTGCAAACGGTTCTTTAATGAAAAACCCGTGCAAAGTTTCTTGCAAAATGTTATTCCGCTTTCTTCGGTAAATTGTGAACGTATTCCGTTAATGGTAAGAAACTGCTGCCCAAAGTTTCTTCCGGTTCTTCTGGTAAATGTTGAACGTATTCCGTAATGGTACGAAAAATTGTGAGCATCCACAAAGTTGCTTTAGCGGTAAATTAGGAAACGTATTCCGTAATGGTAAGAAACCGTGTGCAAAGTTGCTTCAGTTGCTTTTCCGTAATGGTGAACGTTTTCCGTAATGGTAAGAAACTGTGCGCCAAGGTTCTTCTGGTAAATTATGAACGTGTAATGGTAAGAAACTGTACACAAAATGTTGCTTCCGGTAAATGGTGAACGTATTCCATAATGGTCAGAAACCGTGCGCAAGGTTGCTTCGGTAAATTGCTTCCGGTAAAGGGTGAAAATTGTGGCGTATTCGTAATCCTAAATTTGCTAATAAATTTTTCCGGTTTAATAAAATTTGGCCATTGCTTCGGTAAATGATCCGTAATGGAAGGGCGTAGTTCAAATGATGAATTTGGCCATTTTGTAATGGTAAAAACTGTGGCTTCGGTAAATTATGTTGTAAAGTTAAATTTGGCCAAATTGTTATTCCGTAATTTAGGCCAGTTGGTTGCTTCCGGTAAATTTGGCCAGTTGGCAAATACAATTTGGCAAGTTGGTTAATAAAATTTGGCCAGTTGGTAAATAAAATTTGGCCAGTTGGTAATTACAATTTTGCCGGTTAAATTTGATGAAATAGAATTTGGCCAGTTGTAATGGGCCAGTTAAATTACGAAAGTTGTTAAAATAAAATTTGGCCAGTTGGCAAATAGAATTTGGCAAGTTGGCAAATACATTTTGGTTAATAGAATTTGGCCAGTTGGTAAATAAAATTTGGCCAGTTGGCCAATAGAGTTTGGCAAGTTTCTTAATAGAATTTGGCCAGTAATAGTAAGAAAAGAGGCAGTGAAGTATGGGTTGGCAAAAGAATAAGTATTACAATATGGAAATAAGTAATTAATAAAGTATGAAATAGAATAAAGTGGCAGTGACAGGGACAGAACAAAACATGTGACGTTTTGGGTATAACCCTTTGGAAACAAACGAGAAAATCTAGATCTAAGTAGGATAAATATGAGATTAGATCTATGATAAGAAACCACTGTCAATAGAATACTAAGAAATTTACATTGAAGATGGTGAATGTATATCAATTACAAATAATGGTAATAAAAGAGTGAAATAAACAACTTATTTGAAATTTCAAAAACGCCAGTTAGCACTAATGATGCTATCCAAGTTATCAAAGTCTCAAGTATTTTCTCCTAGGTGATAAAATAGGGTCTATTCCGTAATGGTAAGAAAACGTGCGCAAATTTGCTTCCGGTCAATGACGAACGTATTTCGTAATGGTAAGAAACCGTGGGCAAGGTTGCTTCCGGTAAATGGTGAACGTATTCCGTAATATTAAGAAACCATGCGCAAAGTTGCTTCGATAAATGTTGAACGATCCGTAATGGTAAAAACATCCGCAAAAGTTGGTATTCCGTAATTTCGTAAGAAGCCGTGCGCAAAGTTTCTTCGGTAAATGATCAACGTATTTCGTAATGGTAAGAAACCGTGCTCAAAGTTGCTTCCGGTAATATGTGAACGTATTTCGTAATGGTAAGAAACCGCTCCCAAAGTTGCTTCCGTAAATGTTGAACATATCCGTGGTACGAAAACATCCGCAAAGTTGCTTGCGATAAATTAGGAAACGTATTCCATAATGGTAAGAAACCGTGTGCAAAGTTGCTTCCGTAAATGGTGAACGATTTCCGTAATAGTAAGAAACTGTGCGCAAAGGTTCTTCTGGTAAATTATGAACGTGTAATGGTAAGAAACTGTACACAAAGTTGTTTCCGGTAAATGGTGAACGTATTCCATAATGGTAAGAAACCATGCGCAAAGTTGGTTCCGGTAAAGGGTGAATGTATTCCTTAATCGTAAGAAGCCGTGCGCAAAGTTTCTTGCGGTAAATGATCAACGTATTTCCTAACGGTAAGAAACCGTGCACAAAGCTGCTTGCGGTAAATTGTGAACGTATTTCGTAATGGTAAGAAACTGCTCCCAAAGTTGCTGCCGGTAAATGTTGAACATATCCGTAATGGTACGAAAACATCCACAAAGTTGCTTGCGGTAAATTAGGAAACGTATTCCGTAATGGTAAGAAACCGTGTGCAAAGTTGCTTCCGGTAAATGGTGAACGTTTTCCGTAATGGTAAGAAACTGTGCGCAAAGGTTCTTCTGGTAAATTGTGAACGTGTAATGGTAAGAAACTGTACACAAAGTTGCTTCCGGTAAATGGTGAACGTATTCCATAATGGTCAGAAACCGTGTCGCAAAGTTGCTTCGGTAAAGGGTGAACGTATTCCATAATCGTAAAAAGCGGTGCGCAAAGTTTCTTGCATTAAATGATCAACGCGTATTTCATAATGGTAAGAAACCGTGCGCAAAGTTGCTTGCGGTAAATTGTGAACATATTCCGTAATGGTAGGAAACCGCTCCCAAAGTTGATTCCGTTAAATGATGAATGTATTCTTTAATGGTAAGAAACCGTGTGCAAATTTGCTTCCTGTAAATGGTGAACATAGTCCGTAATGGTACGAAAACGTGCACAAAGTTGCTTCCGTAAATGGTGAGCGTATTCTGTTATGCTAAGAAACCGTGTTCTAAGATGCTTCCGGTAAATTGTGAACGCATTCCGTAATGGTAAGAAACTGTGCGCAAAGGTTCTTCTGGTAAATGCTGAACGTATTCCGTAATGTTAAGAAACCATGCGCAAAGTTGCTTGCGGTAAATGGTGAACGTATCCGCAATGGTAAGAAAACGTGGGTAAACCTGCTTGCGGTAAATTAGGAAACGTATTCCGTAATGGTAAGAAACCGTGTGCAAGGTTGCTTCGGTAAATGGTGAACGTTTTCCGTAATGGTAAGAAACTGTGCGCGAAGGTTCTTTCGGTAAATTGTGAACGTATTCCGTAAAGTTAAGGAACAGTGCGCAAAAGTTGCTTGCGATAAACGGTGAGCGTATTGCGTAATGGTCAGAAACCGTGCCCAAGTTTGCATCCGGTAAATGATTAACGTATTCCGTAATGGTAAGAAGCCGTACGCAAAGTTTCTTGCAGTAAATGATGAATGTATTTCGTAATGGTAAGAATCCGTGCGTCAAGTTGATTGCGGTAAATTGTGAACGTATTCCGTAATCCTAAGAAACCGTTAAACGCGTTGCTTCCGATAAATGGTGAACGTATTCCTTAATGGTAAGAAACCGTGCGCAAGGTTGCTTCCGGTAAATGGTGAACGTATTCCGCAATGGTGAGAAACTGCTGCGAAGGTTTTTCCGGTAAATTGTGAACGTATTCCGTAATCCTAAGAAACCGTGCGCAAAGTTGCTTGCGATAAATGGTGAACGTATTCCGTAATTGTAAGAAAACGTGCCCAAGGTTGCTTCCGGTAAAGGGTGAACGTATTCCGTAATGGAAGGAAGCCGTAAATGCAAAGTTGCTTGCGGTAAATGATGAACGTATTTTGTAATGGTAAGAAACTGTGCGAAGGTTCTTCCGGTAAATTATGAACGTATTCCGTAAAGTTAAGGAACCGTGCGCAAAGTTGCTTGCGATAAATGGTGAACGTATTCCGTAATGGTAAGAAACCGAGCGCAAGGTTGCTTCCGGTAAATTGGCCAGTTGGTAATTACAATTTGGCAAGTTGGTTAATAAAATTTGGCCAGTTGGTAAATAAAATTTGGCCAGTTGGTAATTACAATTTTGCCGGTTGGTTAATAAAATTTGGCCAGTTGGTAAATAGAATTTGGCCAGTTGTTAAATAGAATTTGGCCAGTTAGTAAATAGAATTTGGCCAGTTGGTAATTAGAATTTGGCCAGTTGTTAAATAAAATTTGGCCAGTTGGTAAATAGAATTTGGCCAGTTGGCAAATAGAATTTTGCGGTTAATAAAATTTGGCCAGTTGGTAAATAAAATTTGGCCAGTTGGTAAATAGAATTTGGCAAGTTTCTTAATAGAATTTGGCCAGTCGGTAAATAGAATTTGGCAAGTTGGTAAATAGAATTTGGCCAGTTGGTAAATACGATTTGGCAAGTTGATTAATAAAATTTGGCCAGGAGGCAAATAGAATTTGGCAAGTTGGTTAATACAGTTTGGCAACTTGGTCAATAGAGTTTGGCAAGTTGGTTAATAGAATTTGGCAAGTTGGCCAATAGAGTTTGGTAAGTTGGTTAATAGAGTATGTAATACGAAGGAGGCACAGTGGAGTGAAGTCAAAGGCGAAATAAGACAATAAGTGACAACTCCTCTAATAAAGACAGAACAAAACATGTGACGTTTTGGGTATAACCCTTTGTCAGACAACAAACGAGAAATATCTAGAATCTAGATCTAAGTAATACCTCCGACATCACACAATGTGATGACAGAAGAAAAACATAAAGGAGAAAGAAAAGAAAGAAAAAGACAGTGATGATAAGAAACGTAGCAGAGGGGGGGGTGTCAAGAATGAGCGAGAGTGGAAGGTATAGATTTAAAAGCAATAAAAATATGGAAATAAGTAATTAATAAAAGGTGAGAGAAATAGAGAGAGAGAGAGAGAAAGCGAAAGAAAAAAGGCAGTGAAGTATGAAAGGGACAGAGAGACGTGTGGGTATGGGAAACAAGAAAAAATAGGATAAATATGAGATTAGATCTATATCTCACTGTCTACTAAGAAATTTACATTGAAGATGTGAAATGTATATCAATTACAAATGTATCGACGCAATAAGGGAAGAGAGTAAACAACTTATTTGAAATTTCAAAAAACGCCAGTTAGCACTAGCTGATGCTATCCAAGTTATCAAAGTCTCAAGTATTTTCTCCTAGGTGATAAAATAGGGTCTATTCCGTAATGGTAAGAAAACGTGCGCAAATTTGCTTCGGTCAATGACGAACGTATTTCGTAATGGTAAGAAACCGTGGGCAAGGTTGCTTCCGGTAAATGGTGAACGTATTCCGTAATATTAAGAAACCATGCGCAAAGTTGCTTGCGGTAAATGTTGAACGTATCCGTAATGAATGCGAAAACATCCGCAAAAGGTGCTTGGCGGTAAATTAGGAAACGTATTCCGTAATCGTAAGAAGCGTGCGCAAAGTTTCTCGTGGTAAATGATCAACGTATTTCGTAATGGTAAGAAACCGTGCTCAAAGTTGCTTCGGTAATATGTGAACGTATTTCGTAATGGTAAGAAACCGCTCCCAAAGTTGCTTCGGTAAATGTTGAACATATCCGTAATGGTATAAAACATCCATAAAGTTGCTTGCGGTAAATTAGAAACGTATTCCATAATGGTAAGAAACCGTGTGCAAAGTTGCTTCGGTAAATGGTGAACGATTTCCGTAATAGTAAGAAACTGTCGCAAAGGTTCTTCTGGTAAATTATGAACGTGTAATGGTAAGAAACTGTACACAAAGTTGTTTCGGTAAATGGTGAACGTATTCCATAATGGTAAGAAACCGTGCGCAAAGTTGGTTCGGTAAAGGGTGAATGTATTCCTTAATCGTAAGAAGCCGTGCGCAAAGTTTCTTCTGCGGTAAATGATCAACGTATTTCCTAACGGTAAGAAACCGTGCACAAAGCTGCTTGCGGTAAATTGTGAACGTATTTCGTAATGGTAAGAAACTGCTCCCAAAGTTGCTGCCGGTAAATGTTGAACATATCCGTAATGGTGCGAAAACATCCACAAAGTTGCTTATTGGTAAATTAGGAAACGTATTCCGTAATGGTAAGAAACCGTGTGCAAAGTTGCTTCGGTAAATGGTGAACGTTTTCCGTAATGGTAAGAAACTGTGCGCAAAGGTTCTTCTGGTAAATTGTGAACGTGTAATGGTAAGAAACTGTACACAAAGTTGCTTCCGGTAAATGGTGAACGTATTCCATAATGGTCAGAAACCGTGCGCAAAGTTGCTTCGGTAAAGGGTGAACGTATTCCGTAATCGTAAAAAAGCCGTGCGCAAAGTTTCTTGCATTAAATGATCAACGTATTTCATAATGGTAAGAAACCGTGCGCAAAGTTGCTTGCGGTAAATTGTGAACATATTCCGTAATGGTAGGAAACCGCTCCCAAAGTTGATTCCGTTAAATGATGAATGTATTCTTTAATGGTAAGAAACCGTGTGCAAATTTGCTTCCTGTAAATGGTGAACATAGTCCGTAATGGTACGAAAACGTGCACAAAGTTGCTTCGGTAAATGGTGAGCGTATTCTGTTATGCTAAGAAACCGTGTTCTAAGATGCTTCGGTAAATTGTGAACGCATTCCGTAATGGTAAGAAACTGTCGCAAAGGTTCTTCTGGTAAATGCTGAACGTATTCCGTAATGTTAAGAAACCATGCGCAAAGTTGCTTGCGGTAAATGGTGAACGTATCCGCAATGGTAAGAAAACGTGGGTAAACCTGCTTGCGGTAAATTAGGAAACGTATTCCGTAATGGTAAGAAACCGTGTGCAAGGTTGCTTCCGGTAAATGGTGAACGTTTTCCGTAATGGTAAGAAACTGTCGCCAGAAGGTTCTTTGGTAAATTGTGAACGTATTCCGTAAAGTTAAGGAACAGTGCGCAAAAGTTGCTTGCGATAAGCGGTGAACGTATGCGTAATGGTCAGAAACCGTGCCCAAGTTTGCATCCGGTAAATGATTAACGTATTCCGTAATGGTAAGAAGCCGTCGCAAAGTTTCTTGCAGTAAATGATGAATGTATTTCGTAATGGTAAGAATCCGTGCGTCAAGTTGATTGCGGTAAATTGTGAACGTATTCCGTAATCCTAAGAAACCGTTAAAAAACGTTGCTTCCGATAAATGGTGAACGTATTCCTTAATGGTAAGAAACCGTCGCAAGGTTGCTTCGGTAAATGGTGAACGTATTCCGCAATGGTGAGAAACTGCGCGAAGGTTTTTCCGGTAAATTGTGAACGTATTCCGTAATCCTAAGAAACCGTGCGCAAAAGTTGCTTGCGATAAATGGTGAACGTATTCCGTAATTGTAAGAAAACGTGCCCAAGGTTGCTTCGGTAAAGGGTGAACGTATTCCGTAATGGAAGGAAGCCGTCACATAAAGTTGCTTGCGGTAAATGATGAACGTATTTTGTAATGGTAAGAAACTGTGCGCGAAGGTTCTTCCGGTAAATTATGAACGTATTCCGTAAAGTTAAGGAACCGTGCGCAAAGTTGCTTGCGATAAATGGTGAACGTATTCCGTAATGGTAAGAAACCGAGCGCAAGGTTGCTTCGGTAAATTGGCCAGTTGGTAATTACAATTTGGCAAGTTGGTTAATAAAATTTGGCCAGTTGGTAAATAAAATTTGGCCAGTTGGTAATTACAATTTTGCCGGTTGGTTAATAAAATTTGGCCAGTTGGTAAATAGAATTTGGCCAGTTGTTAAATAGAATTTGGCCAGTTAGTAAATAGAATTTGGCCAGTTGGTAATTAGAATTTGGCCAGTTGTTAAATAAAATTTGGCCAGTTGGTAAATAGAATTTGGCCAGTTGGCAAATAGAATTTTGCGGTTAATAAAATTTGGCCAGTTGGTAAATAAAATTTGGCCAGTTGGTAAATAGAATTTGGCAAGTTTCTTAATACAATTTGGCCAGTCGGTAAATAGAATTTGGCAAGTTGGTAAATAGAATTTGGCCAGTTGGTAAATACGATTTGGCAAGTTGATTAATAAAATTTGGTCAGGAGGCAAATAGAATTTGGCAAGTTGGTTAATACAGTTTGGCAACTTGGTCAATAGAGTTTGGCAAGTTGGTTAATAGAATTTGGCAAGTTGGCCAATAGAGTTTGGTAAGTTGGTTAATAGAGTATGTAATACGAAGGAGGCACAGTGGAGTGAAGTCAAAGGCGAAATAAGACAATAAGTGACAACTCCTCTAATAAAGACAGAACAAAACATGTGACGTTTTGGGTATAACCCTTTGTCAGACAACAAACGAGAAATATCTAGAATCTAGATCTAAGTAATACCTCCGACATCACACAATGTGATGACAGAAGAAAAACATAAAGGAGAAAGAAAGAAAGAAAAAGACAGTGATGATAAGAAACGTAGCAGAGGGGGGGGGTGTCAAGAATGAGCGAGAGTGGAAGGTATAGATTTAAAAGCAATAAAAATATGGAAATAAGTAATTAATAAAAGGTGAGAGAAATAGAGAGAGAGAGAGAGAGAGAAAGCGAAAGAAAAAAGGCAGTGAAGTATGAAAGGGACAGAGAGACGTGTGGGTATGGGAAACAAGAAAAAATAGGATAAATATGAGATTAGATCTATATCTCACTGTCTACTAAGAAATTTACATTGAAGATGTGAAATGTATATCAATTACAAATGTATCGACGCAATAAGGGAAGAGAGTAAACAACTTATTTGAAATTTCAAAAACGCCAGTTAGCACTAGCTGATGCTATCCAAGTTATCAAAGTCTCAAGTATTTTCTCCTAGGTGATAAAATAGGGTCTATTCCGTAATGGTAAGAAAACGTGCGCAAATTTGCTTCCGGTCAATGACGAACGTATTTCGTAATGGTAAGAAACCGTGGGCAAGGTTGCTTCCGGTAAATGGTGAACGTATTCCGTAATATTAAGAAACCATGCGCAAAGTTGCTTGCGGTAAATGTTGAACGTATCCGTAATGGTACGAAAACATCCGCAAAGGTGCTTGCGGTAAATTAGGAAACGTATTCCGTAATCGTAAGAAGCCGTGCGCAAAGTTTCTCGCGTAAATGATCAACGTATTTCGTAATGGTAAGAAACCGTGCTCAAAGTTGCTTCCGGTAATATGTGAACGTATTTCGTAATGGTAAGAAACCGCTCCCAAAGTTGCTTCCGGTAAATGTTGAACATATCCGTAATGGTACGAAAACATCCGCAAAGTTGCTTGCGGTAAATTAGGAAACGTATTCCATAATGGTAAGAAACCGTGTGCAAAAGTTGCTTCCGGTAAATGGTGAACGATTTCCGTAATAGTAAGAAACTGTGCGCAAAGGTTCTTCTGGTAAATTATGAACGTGTAATGGTAAGAAACTGTACACAAAGTTGTTTCCGGTAAATGGTGAACGTATTCCATAATGGTAAGAAACCGTGCGCAAAGTTGGTTCCGGTAAAGGGTGAATGTATTCCTTAATCGTAAGAAGCCGTGCGCAAAGTTTCTTGCGGTAAATGATCAACGTATTTCCTAACGGTAAGAAACCGTGCACAAAGCTGCTTGCGGTAAATTGTGAACGTATTTCGTAATGGTAAGAAACTGCTCCCAAAGTTGCTGCCGGTAAATGTTGAACATATCCGTAATGGTACGAAAACATCCACAAAGTTGCTTGCGGTAAATTAGGAAACGTATTCCGTAATGGTAAGAAACCGTGTGCAAAGTTGCTTCCGGTAAATGGTGAACGTTTTCCGTAATGGTAAGAAACTGTGCGCAAAGGTTCTTCTGGTAAATTGTGAACGTGTAATGGTAAGAAACTGTACACAAAGTTGCTTCCGGTAAATGGTGAACGTATTCCATAATGGTCAGAAACCGTGCGCAAAGTTGCTTCCGGTAAAGGGTGAACGTATTCCGTAATCGTAAAAAGCCGTGCGCAAAGTTTCTTGCATTAAATGATCAACGTATTTCATAATGGTAAGAAACCGTGCGCAAAGTTGCTTGCGGTAAATTGTGAACATATTCCGTAATGGTAGGAAACCGCTCCCAAAGTTGATTCCGTTAAATGATGAATGTATTCTTTAATGGTAAGAAACCGTGTGCAAATTTGCTTCCTGTAAATGGTGAACATAGTCCGTAATGGTACGAAAACGTGCACAAAGTTGCTTCCGGTAAATGGTGAGCGTATTCTGTTATGCTAAGAAACCGTGTTCTAAGATGCTTCGGTAAATTGTGAACGCATTCCGTAATGGTAAGAAACTGTCGCAAAGGTTCTTCTGGTAAATGCTGAACGTATTCCGTAATGTTAAGAAACCATGCGCAAAGTTGCTTGCGGTAAATGGTGAACGTATCCGCAATGGTAAGAAAACGTGGGTAAACCTGCTTGCGGTAAATTAGGAAACGTATTCCGTAATGGTAAGAAACCGTGTGCAAGGTTGCTTCCGGTAAATGGTGAACGTTTTCCGTAATGGTAAGAAACTGTCGCCAAGGTTCTTTCGGTAAATTGTGAACGTATTCCGTAAAGTTAAGGAACAGTGCGCAAAAGTTGCTTGCGATAAACGGTGAACGTGTGCGTAATGGTCAGAAACCGTGCCCAAGTTTGCATCCGGTAAATGATTAACGTATTCCGTAATGGTAAGAAGCCGTCGCAAAAGTTTCTTGCAGTAAATGATGAATGTATTTCGTAATGGTAAGAATCCGTGCGTCAAGTTGATTGCGGTAAATTGTGAACGTATTCCGTAATCCTAAGAAACCGTTCGCAACGTTGCTTCCGATAAATGGTGAACGTATTCCTTAATGGTAAGAAACCGTGCGCAAGGTTGCTTCCGGTAAATGGTGAACGTATTCCGCAATGGTGAGAAACTGCTTTTGAAGGTTTTTCCGGTAAATTGTGAACGTATTCCGTAATCCTAAGAAACCGTGCGCAAAGTTGCTTCGCGATAAATGGTGAACGTATTCCGTAATTGTAAGAAAACGTGCCCAAGGTTGCTTCGGTAAAGGGTGAACGTATTCCGTAATGGAAGGAAGCCGTGCGCAAAGTTGCTTGCGGTAAATGATGAACGTATTTTGTAATGGTAAGAAACTGTGCGAAGGTTCTTCCGGTAAATTATGAACGTATTCCGTAAAGTTAAGGAACCGTCATAGTTGCTTGCGATAAATGGTGAACGTATTCCGTAATGGTAAGAAACCGAGCGCAAGGTTGCTTCCGGTAAATTGGCCAGTTGGTAATTACAATTTGGCAAGTTGGTTAATAAAATTTGGCCAGTTGGTAAATAAAATTTGGCCAGTTGGTAATTACAATTTTGCCGGTTGGTTAATAAAATTTGGCCAGTTGGTAAATAGAATTTGGCCAGTTGTTAAATAGAATTTGGCCAGTTAGTAAATAGAATTTGGCCAGTTGGTAATTAGAATTTGGCCAGTTGTTAAATAAAATTTGGCCAGTTGGTAAATAGAATTTGGCCAGTTGGCAAATAGAATTTTGCGGTTAATAAAATTTGGCCAGTTGGTAAATAAAATTTGGCCAGTTGGTAAATAGAATTTGGCAAGTTTCTTAATAGAATTTGGCCAGTCGGTAAATAGAATTTGGCAAGTTGGTAAATAGAATTTGGCCAGTTGGTAAATACGATTTGGCAAGTTGATTAATAAAATTTGGTCAGGAGGCAAATAGAATTTGGCAAGTTGGTTAATACAGTTTGGCAACTTGGTCAATAGAGTTTGGCAAGTTGGTTAATAGAATTTGGCAAGTTGGCCAATAGAGTTTGGTAAGTTGGTTAATAGAGTATGTAATACGAAGGAGGCACAGTGGAGTGAAGTCAAAGGCGAAATAAGACAATAAGTGACAACTCCTCTAATAAAGACAGAACAAAACATGTGACGTTTTGGGTATAACCCTTTGTCAGACAACAAACGAGAAATATCTAGAATCTAGATCTAAGTAATACCTCCGACATCACACAATGTGATGACAGAAGAAAAACATAAAGGAGAAAGAAAGAAAGAAAAAGACAGTGATGATAAGAAACGTAGCAGAGGGGGGGGTGTCAAGAATGAGCGAGAGTGGAAGGTATAGATTTAAAAGCAATAAAAATATGGAAATAAGTAATTAATAAAAGGTGAGAGAAAAAGAGAGAGAGAGAGAGAGAGAAAGCGAAAGAAAAAAGGCAGTGAAGTATGAAAGGGACAGAGAGACGTGTGGGTATGGGAAACAAGAAAAATAGGATAAATATGAGATTAGATCTATATCTCACTGTCTACTAAGAAATTTACATTGAAGATGTGAAATGTATATCAATTACAAATGTATCGACGCAATAAGGGAAGAGAGTAAACAACTTATTTGAAATTTCAAAAAACGCCAGTTAGCACTAGCTGATGCTATCCAAGTTATCAAAGTCTCAAGTATTTTCTCCTAGGTGATAAAATAGGGTCTATTCCGTAATGGTAAGAAAACGTGCGCAAATTTGCTTCCGGTCAATGACGAACGTATTTCTTAATGGTAAGAAACCGTGGGCAAGGTTGCTTCCGGTAAATGGTGAACGTATTCCGTAATATTAAGAAACCATGCGCAAAGTTGCTTCGCGGTAAATGTTGAACGATCCGTAATGGTGCGAAAACATCCGCAAAGGTGCTTCGGTAAATTAGGAAAACGTATTCCGTGTCGTAAGAAGCCGTGCGCAAAGTTTCTCGCGGAAATGATCAACGTATTTCGTAATGGTAAGAAACCGTGCTCAAAGTTGCTTCCGGTAATATGTGAACGTATTTCGTAATGGTAAGAAACCGCTCCCAAAGTTGCTTCCGTAAATGTTGAACATATCCGTAATGGTGCGAAAACATCCGCAAAGTTGCTTCGCGGTAAATTAGGAAACGTATTCCATAATGGTAAGAAATCGTGTGCAAAGTTGCTTCCGGTAAATGGTGAACGATTTCCGTAATAGTAAGAAACTGTGCGCAAAGGTTCTTCTGGTAAATTATGAACGTGTAATGGTAAGAAACTGTACACGAAGTTGTTTCCGGTAAATGGTGAACGTATTCCATAATGGTAAGAAACCGTAAAGTTGGTTCCGGTAAAGGGTGAATGTATTCCTTAATCGTAAAAGCCGTGCGCCAAAGTTTCTTGCGCGTAAATGATCAACGTATTTCCTAACGGTAAGAAACCGTGCACAAAGCTGCTTATGTAAATTGTGAACGTATTTCGTAATGGTAAGAAACTGCTCCCAAAGTTGCTGCCGGTAAATGTTGAACATATCCGTAATGGTACGAAAACATCCACAAAGTTGCTTATGGTAAATTAGGAAACGTATTCCGTAATGGTAAGAAACCGTGTGCAAAGTTGCTTCCGGTAAATGGTGAACGTTTTCCGTAATGGTAAGAAACTGTGCGCAAAGGTTCTTCTGGTAAATTGTGAACGTGTAATGGTAAGAAACTGTACACAAAGTTGCTTCCGGTAAATGGTGAACGTATTCCATAATGGTCAGAAACCGTGCGCAAAGTTGCTTCCGGTAAAGGGTGAACGTATTCCGTAATCGTAAAAAGCCGTGCGCAAAGTTTCTTGCATTAAATGATCAACGTATTTCATAATGGTAAGAAACCGTGCGCAAAGTTGCTGCTTGCGGTAAATTGTGAACATATTCCGTAATGGTAGGAAACCGCTCCCAAAGTTGATTCCGTTAAATGATGAATGTATTCTTTAATGGTAAGAAACCGTGTGCAAATTTGCTTCCTGTAAATGGTGAACATAGTCCGTAATGGTACGAAAACGTGCACAAAGTTGCTTCCGGTAAATGGTGAGCGTATTCTGTTATGCTAAGAAACCGTGTTCTAAGATGCTTCGGTAAATTGTGAACGCATTCCGTAATGGTAAGAAACTGTGCGCAAAGGTTCTTCTGGTAAATGCTGAACGTATTCCGTAATGTTAAGAAACCATGCGCAAAGTTGCTTGCGGTAAATGGTGAACGATCCGCAATGGTAAGAAAACGTGGTAAACCTGCTTGCGGTAAATTAGGAAACGTATTCGTAATGGTAAGAAACCGTGTGCAAGGTTGCTTCGGTAAATGGTGAACGTTTTCCGTAATGGTAAGAAACTGTCTTGCGAAGGTTCTTTCGTAAATTGTGAACGTATTCCGTAAAGTTAAGGAACAGTGCGCAAAAGTTGCTTGCGATAAACGGTGAACGTATTGCGTAATGGTCAGAAACCGTGCCCAAGTTTGCATCCGGTAAATGATTAACGTATTCCGTAATGGTAAGAAGCCGTCACGCAAAGTTTCTTGCAGTAAATGATGAATGTATTTCGTAATGGTAAGAATCCGTGCGTCAAGTTGATTGCGGTAAATTGTGAACGTATTCCGTAATCCTAAGAAACCGTTCGCAACGTTGCTTCCGATAAATGGTGAGCGTATTCCTTAATGGTAAGAAACCGTCGCAAGGTTGCTTCGGTAAATGGTGAACGTATTCCGCAATGGTGAGAAACTGCGCGAAGGTTTTTCCGGTAAATTGTGAACGTATTCCGTAATCCTAAGAAACCGTCGCAAAGTTGCTTGCGATAAATGGTGAACGTATTCCGTAATTGTAAGAAAACGTGCCCAAGGTTGCTTCGGTAAAGGGTGAACGATATTCCGTAATGGAAGGAAGCCGTCGCATAAAGTTGCTTATGGTAAATGATGAGCGTATTTTGTAATGGTAAGAAACTGTGCGAAGGTTCTTCCGGTAAATTATGAGCGTATTCCGTAAAGTTAAGGAACCGTGCGCAAAGTTGCTTGCGATAAATGGTGAACGTATTCCGTAATGGTAAGAAACCGAGCGCAAAGGTTGCTTCGGTAAATTGGCCAGTTGGTAATTACAATTTGGCAAGTTGGTTAATAAAATTTGGCCAGTTGGTAAATAAAATTTGGCCAGTTGGTAATTACAATTTTGCCGGTTGGTTAATAAAATTTGGCCAGTTGGTAAATAGAATTTGGCCAGTTGTTAAATAGAATTTGGCCAGTTAGTAAATAGAATTTGGCCAGTTGGTAATTAGAATTTGGCCAGTTGTTAAATAAAATTTGGCCAGTTGGTAAATAGAATTTGGCCAGTTGGCAAATAGAATTTTGCGGTTAATAAAATTTGGCCAGTTGGTAAATAAAATTTGGCCAGTTGGTAAATAGAATTTGGCAAGTTTCTTAATAGAATTTGGCCAGTCGGTAAATAGAATTTGGCAAGTTGGTAAATAGAATTTGGCCAGTTGGTAAATACGATTTGGCAAGTTGATTAATAAAATTTGGCCAGGAGGCAAATAGAATTTGGCAAGTTGGTTAATACAGTTTGGCAACTTGGTCAATAGAGTTTGGCAAGTTGGTTAATAGAATTTGGCAAGTTGGCCAATAGAGTTTGGTAAGTTGGTTAATAGAGTATGTAATACAAAAGGAGGCACAGTGGAGTGAAGTCAAAGGCGAAATAAGACAATAAGTGACAACTCCTCTAATAAAGACAGAACAAAACATGTGACGTTTTGGGTATAACCCTTTGTCAGACAACAAACGAGAAATATCTAGAATCTAGATCTAAGTAATACCTCCGACATCACACAATGTGATGACAGAAGAAAAACATAAAGGAGAAAGAAAGAAAGAAAAAGACAGTGATGATAAGAAACGTAGCAGAGGGGGGGGGGTGTCAAGAATGAGCGAGAGTGGAAGGTATAGATTTAAAAGCAATAAAAATATGGAAATAAGTAATTAATAAAAGGTGAGAGAAAGAGAGAGAGAGAGAAAAACGAAAGAAAAAGGCAGTGAAGTATGAAAGGGACAGAGAGACGTGTGGGTATGGGAAACAAGAAAAAATAGGATAAATATGAGATTAGATCTATATCTCACTGTCTACTAAGAAATTTACATTGAAGATGTGAAATGTATATCAATTACAAATGTATCGACGCAATAAGGGAAGAGAGTAAACAACTTATTTGAAATTTCAAAAAACGCCAGTTAGCACTAGCTGATGCTATCCAAGTTATCAAAGTCTCAAGTATTTTCTCCTAGGTGATAAAATAGGGTCTATTCCGTAATGGTAAGAAAACGTGCGCAAAATTTGCTTCCGGTCAATGACGAACGTATTTCTTAATGGTAAGAAACCGTGGGCAAGGTTGCTTCCGGTAAATGGTGAGCGTATTCCGTAATATTAAGAAACCATGCGCAAAGTTGCTTGCGGTAAATGTTGAACATTATCCGTAATGGTACGAAAACATCCGCAAAGGTGCTTCGCGATAAATTAGGAAACGTATTCGTAATCGTAAGAAGCGTGCCAAAGTTTCTCCGGTAAATGATCAACGTATTTAAGTAATGGTAAGAAACCGTGCTCAAAGTTGCTTCGGTAATATGTGAACGTATTTCGTAATGGTAAGAAACCGCTCCCAAAGTTGCTTCGGTAAATGTTGAACATATCCGTAATGGTACGAAAACATCCGCAAAGTTGCTTCCGATAAATTAGGGAAACGTATTCCATAATGGTAAGAAACCGTGTGCAAAGTTGCTTCCGGTAAATGGTGAACGATTTCCGTAATAGTAAAACTGTGCGCCAAAGGTTCTTCTGGTAAATTATGAACGTGTAATGGTAAGAAACTGTACACGAAGTTGTTTCCGGTAAATGGTGAACGTATTCCATAATGGTAAGAAACCGTGCGCAAAGTTGGTTCGGTAAAGGGTGAATGTATTCCTTAATCGTAAGAAACGTCGCAAAGTTTCTTCGGTAAATGATCAACGTATTTCCTAACGGTAAGAAACCGTGCACAAAGCTGCTTGCGGTAAATTGTGAACGTATTTCGTAATGGTAAGAAACTGCTCCCAAAGTTGCTGCCGGTAAATGTTGAACATATCCGTAATGGTACGAAAACATCCAAAAGTTGCTTGCGGTAAATTAGGAAACGTATTCCGTAATGGTAAGAAACCGTGTGCAAAGTTGCTTCCGGTAAATGGTGAACGTTTTCCGTAATGGTAAGAAACTGTGCGCAAAGGTTCTTCTGGTAAATTGTGAACGTGTAATGGTAAGAAACTGTACACAAAGTTGCTTCCGGTAAATGGTGAACGTATTCCATAATGGTCAGAAACCGTCGCCAAAGTTGCTTCCGGTAAAGGGTGAACGTATTCCGTAATCGTAAAGCCCCGTGCGCAAAGTTTCTTGCATTAAATGATCAACGTATTTCATAATGGTAAGAAACCGTGCATGCAAGTTGCCTGCGGTTAAATTGTGAACATATTCCGTAATGGTAGGAAACCGCTCCCAAAGTTGATTCCGTTAAATGATGAATGTATTCTTTAATGGTAAGAAACCGTGTGCAAATTTGCTTCCTGTAAATGGTGAACATAGTCCGTAATGGTACGAAAACGTGCACAAAGTTGCTTCCGGTAAATGGTGAGCGTATTCTGTTATGCTAAGAAACCGTGTTCTAAGATGCTTCCGGTAAATTGTGAGCGCATTCCGTAATGGTAAGAAACTGTCGCAAAGGTTCTTCTGGTAAATGCTGAACGTATTCCGTAATGTTAAGAAACCGTAAGCAAAGTTGCTTCGCGGTAAATGGTGAACGTATCCATAATGGTAAGAAAACGTGGGTAAACCTGCTTGCGGTAAATTAGGGAACGTATTCCGTAATGGTAAGAAACCGTGTGCAAGGTTGCTTCCGGTAAATAGTGAACGTTTTCCGTAATGTAGAAAACTGTCGCGAAGGTTCTTTCGGTAAATTGTGAGCGTATTCCGTAAAGTTAAGGAAC
>JAXRKP010000324.1:285000-356664 GCA_037039925.1 Doris montereyensis | reverse complement strand
TTATATCCACAGACACACGGGTGTCTCAAGGGACTGAGACAATTCAGACAAAGAGTGACCTAATTTTTCATAACTGTCCTAAACAGAAGCCAATCATTTGGCTCCTTCAGGCGTTACATAAGACCAATGATAGAAATAGAAAAACCAGCCTAACATTGAAAGCCCTTTCCATGCAGGAAGGAACACTATCTGTTATGTTATTTATTCCTTGCACAACCAATGAAGGAAATGATTAAATGTTTTTAAAAATACATCACAAATCACATACATAAAGTTCAACATTAAAAATGAAATTTTCAAGAAAACAAAACATCCAAATTTTGAAATCACCACCTTTGGAGTTCCTTGCATCATTCACCATACACCTTTCATTCTCCACCTCTTAGAGACGACAGCCATTTTCAACTGACTTCACAGAACATAATAGATAATATTATAAATTATAAACTAATCAACCTCACATGGGTGTTTCAAATTACATGGCTTCTTGGAGTCCTAACAATTTAACCTTGGGACACTACAGCTAAAAAAAAGCTTTAAGATGCCGGATATTCAAGATTGATACTACATGGAATAGTTATTACACATAGCCAATAATTTGTTTGGATATGCCAAAGGCACATAGAACAGCAAACAGAAACACACAAAAAATTGAAAGATAGCATTTCCAGGCCATGGGAAAAGTTCCCGTCACAAGCCAAGTAAACAGGTCACGTGACAGGTTGACGCAGACACAGGACTGTCTGATTAGACAACAGATAACATTTTGTAGGCCTATTCCTACTAACTCTACTTAATGAAGACGGAATAAAAGTTAAAACTGCGAGAACTTTGCCAGTGCTCAGACCTATGACCTAGATTAGATAAGCTTATGACAAAATTTACACAAAATAAGGAGATAGTAAATTTCCTTTTAATGGCCATTTACGATCCAGAGCCAGAGATTATCTCGGTTCCTGTAGCGTGAAGTAGCACAGGTGATAATAATCACCCTCCTGGACAGAACGTTGGTCTGACACAGGTTTTTACTCCCAAGCTAGTGCTTGTACCGATTTGCACCTGGGTCAAGTGGGGAAAATGCGTGTTAGGTGTCTTCCCCAAGAACATAATGTTGGATCTGGCTTTGCTAGGATCTCATGAACCCAAGCCCAGCAGCCTAACCACTCGGCCACTGAAATCAGAATTCGGAAATAAGGGCAATAAAGCCTTTTAAGTTGAAAAAAGGAAACGAGGCATTCTTCAGTACAAGCCAACTCCAACTTTCATTCTTACTCAACCATCCCTCCAATCATCTTGTTCCCATGCATAAGCACTTATATAATGACTATGTTCTCTTCTTTATTTTCTCTTTTCATAGCGTAATCAAACCCCCAAAAATCATTAGCAAAAAAAAGATGATTTTTTTAAATAGCAAAAAATGAAATTGGAGTTGAGATGATTTCAAACGCTGCATTATCAAATTTAAAATTCTAAGTTGTAAATGAAGTGAGGATTTCATCAATGCCGACAAAAGTCAAGCAATCCAGGTGGACCACGTGGAAAAGTCTTCCTGCAACCTCATCACCAGCAGTGCAAGATTTGAGTTGGCTTTTGCACAACTTCCTTCATTATCAACTACTTCATCTCCTGAACAAACGTTCGTTCAGTTAAACTGACAATTGGAAAACTCCTTTCTATAGGCTACTGTGGTCTACACCAGACCTTTCTGTGATTTATCTTCAGACATGGGATAGAAACACTTAGCTGTTGGTTCGTTGAATTGGAACTGACCACCGTATAAGGTGATCTCAGGGCAATTATAAGAAAACAGCAAGATAAAAGACATGTACAAGAGTTAGAGAAAACAAACAGCATGGCCTAAACGTGGCTGCCACTAGCCCATGGCTAGCTACCAGTATATGAAGACAACACAAAGGAAGTTTTAAATAGATACATAAATTTGCCAAGGAAACAATGCATAACAGCTAGAGGAAATAGATCCCATAAACTGCTTATCATCTCTTAAACTTTCTAATTCACTTTCTCAGACGCTGAAAGTAAAACAATTCCACCTTATTCTCTAATCACACAGCAAAACTTGTCGGTATACACTGAGACAAGAGGGAGAAGCCCTTGTTTACAATTTGATATACTGAGCTACTACAAAGACAAATCATGCAAGATTTTAGCCTTCAGTTTTCATAAATAATTCAAAACACCTAATGCAGTAAGTTAGCCTAGGGTTGGGACGGGGTCAAAGCTGAGCGCTTACATCATGACCCGATTGTTTTGGTTTTCACTGCCTTACTACAGACAGAGGGATGGTGTCTTTGCTCAAAAGGAAAACAAAAGACAAAACGTAAAACTATAAACACAGCAGCCTGGCTACAACAGAATGTGTTCAAGGAAAAGGAAAAGGTATTGAAAAGATTTCTACGTCACAACCAATAAACCAATAGCATCATAAATTAGTAAAACTTTGCTCTGTCTTTTTTTTTTTGCTGCTCTTTCAATATTCTCTAATATTTTCCTCTTCTGATATAACGGCACTGATTTTCCCATCCTAGAGAAATGACCAATCTCAACTACTCCGGACCTGGAGAAACATGGGCAACTAGGGCCTTAAAAATACCAAAATATAACCTGGACATGAGGATTCAGTCAGACTAAAAAAACCCACGTGCTCAACGTTTCAAAGAACAACAACAAAAATCTCAAACAAACATACATTACTGAACAGTTCAGTCACACGTCACAACAAATTAAAATATAAAATATAATTTATCACACACATATAAAGAAAGCTTTCAACTTGGTCAATCTAGAAGAGGACTTCTATGTTTAATTGTCTTTCCTCTACTAATCTTATTTTTCTTTTTTTCCTTTTTTGTTGTTGGAGAAAATAATGAAATTCCAAACCTGAAATGAGTCAATAAGGCCAAAAGAGAATGACTGATTTGAAGGCAATGATGACAATGATGTTGATGATAATGATGAAAAAAATAATTCAGGTGGAAAAAAAGAAAAGAAAAAAGTTTTGACAACAAAAATTCAACACAAACAATTAAGAAAAGAAAAAAGCAAGAAGAAAATAAAAAAAACAATGGATGTCTACACATGTGTACGTAAGAAAAATGATGCTGACGTTAGCTCTGGGTTTCAACAGCCATCTGCTTAAGGAGGCACACAGAATTACATCTGCTGTCCTGATTGACAGACTTGAGGACAAATATTGGAAAAAACAGCAACAAGAATTTTTTTTTTTTTTTTAAGTGCCTTCCTTATTTCCTTCTTTTTTCCAACATTTTCTTCAATCTCTCTGTCTCTCCGGTCTGACGGTTGCCTTGCTGACCTCGCCCTCCCCTGTGGCAGGCAAAGACGAAGGTCAGAGGTCTCGTCAAGCAACCAGGAGACGGCATAAAGCAACCAGGAGAAAGCACGCTGCCCGTCTCAGAGCATAATGATATCATTTGTTTCTCCACGATGACACAAGGCTTTTGATGAAAAATGACAATGAAAAAGAGGAAAATGATGATGATGATTATATCTACAATGGCGGTGAATTAATGGGTGGGACCTCTTGACTCACCTTCAAGCTGGGTCAGATTTTAAAAAACACAAAGAAATCCCCCCAAACAATAAAAACTATATGTAATGCACACAAAAAACTCATAAAAGAATGAAAATCACAAGTAAAAGCGATCAAATATACTGAAATAACAAAACAAAATTATGATGATAAATAAAGATTTTTTTAAAAGAACTAGAAAAAACAACAACCAACCCCAATTTTCTATACTAAATTTAGTTTTAAGGTGAAAATCATTGCTTAAGTTTTGAAAAACCAAACCTGAAAATATGTAAATAAAAACAAAAACAAAAACTGAACGTCTTCATTCACACAGCATACTATTACTCCCCAAACAAAACAAATGAATGAAACCAGTTCTTTATAATGGAAATTTCTGAATAGCCTTTAAAAACAATGGAGATTGACCCAATCTCCCACCATCGACACAGAACAATCAGGTATTCCAAGGCGAAACTTGCAAGATCTGACTGAAAATCTTCTATTTAAAAACAATTTAAAAACAAAACAGCAATACACCTGAAACCCCCCCCCCCCCCAGAAAAACAATAAACAAAAAGAGTAAAAACCTAACAATTGATTAAAGAAGAAAACTTTTAACAATCACACAAACTGAAGAAGGCACATCAAATTGCAAAACATAACGTTTGATAAAACGAAAACAAACACAGGAAATAGCAATTATGCGAAACAAACAGGGCTGGTTGCCTCTATGGATACACAGCATAACGCAGTGTTGAACATCCACACCATCCACTCTGTGCTTGTTATGCACAATCAACACACACACACACACACACATGTGTTAACATGATACGTCTTTCTAATGGAAATTAAACTAACAACATTTGTCATAAAGATTAGACAGGACAAATTATCTAGCTTAATAACATGACCACTAAATGATGACCAACAATTCTTTCACTTTCACAAGATAAAGAAGAGTATAAATGAAGAAGAAAAAAACCAAAGATAAATAAATCTTCAACAAAAACAAAACAACAATCCTTTTAAAAACAAAATGCCCCCCAAAAAGCAGCTGAAACTCATAAGCCTGAACAAGTAACAGAACACAGGGTGTATGGTAAAAACAAATGAGGCCAATGTAAAAATGCATATCAACCATGTAAAACTGCAGGTTACTGAGACACTAATAAAAGCTGAAAGCTAAGAACTCTATTACTTGTTACAACAAGATCCTGTTATGCCAAAACAAAAGGAAAAAGAAATAGAAGATAAAATCTGGAGATAGGATTAACACAAGTGAGGGGAAAACAGACAGAAAGCCATCTGTGACCAGTCCTGCACAAGATCTTCTCTTTAAGAATAATAACAATATCTCTACAAATACAAATACAAAACGCTTAGAAAGTGAATGCCGGAGTTGGAGTAGCTTGAAGAAAGCTACTTTGAAAGAGTGATCAGATACAAACATGAAATTATGACGACCATTCGTAGGTCATAACAATGATCCTTACTTTTCTATTAAAAACTAAGAACTTTGATGACTGGCCTGCTACATCTACCTTGTGAATGTGATAGACAGATAAACAGATTTTGGATAAAATTTCACAACCTCAGGACAAACATGATCTCTTCCATAAAAGACACGTTTAAATAACTGTCTACTGTATAGGAAATATTATCCATTAGAAAGGAATAATAATATATACTCTCTAACCATCAATCTCTTTGACTGAAATTAACAAAACTGTTTTGATAGGCTTAATAATTAAACTGTTTTACCAATTCTGCCATTTTTTAAAAGCGTTTTCAATCACTTATTTTAAGCAGTGACGCTCAACACATTGCAAGTCATAGAAATTTGCGACAAACCTGCTGAGTTTAACAGATTGCTATCTCTGCAATTTTTTTGCCTCATCGATTTTCAGAATAATACTAGGCTTCAATGATCAGCTGAGGCTGATGTGACAGTTTCATTTTACAGCCAACGTTGCTGTCAATGTTTATCTAAAGATCTAGCTCAGAAGAAGACCACCTGGATAAAGTTGAAACACACGCCACAGCGGAGGATGGTGACAAGACTGTACTAAGAATAAACAAATAAGAGAACCTCGGAAAATAATAGAAAAAAACATATAAGTTTTTTAAAAGCAATCACAAATACAAAACACAAATCCTAAAATCCCATTAAAATTCAATGTTTCTTGAATGCTTAAAAACATTAAAATTCAATGTTTCTTGAATGCTTAAAAACATCAAAATTCAATGTTTCTTGAATGCTTAAAAACATCAAAATTCAATGTTTCTTGAATGCTTAAAAACATTAAAATTCAATGTTTCTTGAATGCTTAAAAACATTAAAAAGAAAGAAAGAGATTTGATTTTTTTATCATCCTTAAAATAAAAACAAAACAGAAAATTGAAAGTGAAATACTATAACACAAAAAATTCTATAAAAAAAAAAAAGAAAAGAATAAAACCAAATCTCAAACGCAAATAATAAAATTCTAAATCTTTAAAGAAAATCTTCGGGTCTTAAAGTTATAAAAAAGAGGAAGACGGAATGAGAAGAAGAAAAAAAAGAAAAGCAACACAAATTTTCTTTCCTTGCAGTTTTCAAATGACAGCAGGTAGAGAAGAGACCCAAACTTCATTGAGTGAGAGAAAAACGTTGACAAAGTGTTGCTTTCGTTAGTTTCTTGATTGTAAACAATTTTTAATGATTATAAAAAAAAGGGTAATAGAGACAGATGGAGGAGGGCATATGAAAAAATGGTAATAGTTAGAGAGAGAACGACTGGTTATAGAAAGAAATGGAGGGAGGTGATGACAAGTGGAAATAGAAAGAATAGAAAGAGATGAAGGAGGTGAAGATGAGTGGAAAAAAGCAGGAGTGATTAGAAGAAACACAAATGGAAAAAGATAATGAGATAAGAAGAAATCAAAACAGATAGAGATGAATGATGAGACAAGAAGAAATCAAAACAGACAGAGATGAATGATGAGACAAGAAGAAATAAAAACAGACAGATGAATGATGAGACAAGAAAAAATCAAAACAGACAGAGATGAATGATGAGACAAGAAAAATCAAAACAGACAGAGATGAATGATGAGACAAGAAGAAATCAAAACAGACCTATGAATGATGAGACAAGAAAAAATCAAAACAGAAAGAGACGAATGATGAGACAAGAAGAAATCAAAACAGAAAGAGACGAATGATGAGACAAGAAGAAATCAAAACAGAAAGAGACGAATGATGAGACAAGAAGAAATCAAAACAGAAACAGACGAATGATGAGACAAGAAAAAATCAAAACAGACAGATGAATGATGAGACAAGAAGAAATCAAAACAGACAGATGAATGATGAGACAAGAAGAAATCAAAACAGACAGAGATGGACGATAACAAAAAGAAACGATAATAGAAAGAGATGGAGGAAAAGAAGAAATGGCAACAACGTGGAAGAGAAGATGAGAAAAAAGGTAATAGAAAGAAAATATGAAATAGTGCAGGAAAAAGTTAACAGAAAGAGAAGAAAAAGTAATTGAAAGAGATGAGAAGAAAATTTAATAGAAAGAGGAAGAATAAGGCATTGGAGAGACAAGAAAAGGTATTGGAAAGACAAGAAAAGGTATTGGAAAGAGGATAAAAGGTAATAGAAAGAGCATAAGAATGGAAAGAGAATATGGAAGAAGTGAGAAACTATTACAATGGTTGAGAATAGACACCATGAACAAGTTACTAGTCAAACTGAAAAACAAAGTGTGTGTCTTGAAACAAAAGACTACTGAAATATGTTAGACACAAAGAAATACATTGACTGGACATTAGTTCATGTCAGGCATCCCAATGACGTTACACTTGGGCAACGGCCATAATCAATGAGGATACCTGAAATAGCACTACCACAAGTATTTCTTACTACAGAGAATATAATTCAACCCTATACAGAATATGAGTCTATTAATATATGCATATACATGGAATAAGAAAAAAAGAATAGAAAATGCATACCTAAAGGGTGTAAAAGAAATATATAATAATAAATAATATATATTTCTATTGTGTAAACATTGCTCTTACATGAGAAATTAATAAGCTGTCATGTAAATATAATGATTGGGATGGTGTCTATTTCTTCTACATGCACCATATGTTTATATATAAAGACGAATCATTACTATAATATGATTATCGCAGTTAATGACAGGGTTGAGATTTATTACAAAAGTATGAATATATCTGAGTTGATTAAAGTCAAAAGGTACATGGTTATAGAATCAACAAAATAGAAGGGGTAGGAAGTAGGGGGGATAGCTGCAGTTTTGAGCTGGACAAGATTATGACAAATACACAACTTACTATCATCACAGACCAACCCCTGGACGCAGTCGGAGATTTGAGTTTTAACACCCCACGCTACTAAAAACCCTGCAAAGCGGTGCCTTAAGAGGACAAAAAAACAAAGAAAAACAGCTCTTTTATGGATTTCATAAACGACTTCCGCAATTTAAAAAAAACAAACAACTTTTTTTTAAAACACGAGGATAAAAATAAAATGCCGACACAAGTATAATAAGAAGTCCATCCCCAGTTGTCACTTTTAAAGAAACAGCAGGTCAGTCTAAGAAAAGGTGAGTCTAAGAATAATCCTAAAAAGACAACATTGAGGATCTTAAGAGGGAGAGGATGAATGAGGGGAGGATAGAGCGGATGGAAAATTTGTCAGGATGAAGATTAAGTCCCACAACCAGCATGTACAAATTTATCCGTTTTTTTTAGACCAAAATGAAAGCAGCTTTAATTAAAAGCACTGATGATGACTAGATACAACAAATGTAGACAACAGGCTTTAATTCATGCAAAGAATAAAGGTTAGAAGACGTAAACGAAACAGAAGAAAGAAGAAGAAAATGGCATCAATGATAATTGAAACAAGCCCCCAGTGGCAATGCAAATAATTGAAACAAGCAGTGGCAATGCAAATAATTGAAATCTACACACATAAAAAAGTAGCTTGAATTGTCTGTATAAACAAATCCTGTCTAACAAACAAATTTGTAAAAAAAACCTAAAGGAACATATATTCTTAAGAGAAAAGGCCTCCTAGGATGAAAATAAATTTGCAAAGACAAGACTTTAGAAAATGACGTAATCATAGGGAACAATCAAGCTCCACGGTTGAAAGGTGCGACTCTCCACTTTGAGGAGGAAATCGTCTGTGAAACTGTCTAAACGAGCAAGTCAACAATATACAGGATATGGGATTTGTCCTTCAATTGATCAAATGCACGCTTCCTTCTTGTCTTTATAAATATAAGAGACTTTGAACCAACAGACAGGCTCCAGTCACGCATATGATGCAAACAAAGATTTCCGTTTTCCTTCAACCTTGGAAACCCTAACATCCAAAGCTAAGGAGTGGACCTACTTTCCAAAAGTTCAACTCCATTTTAAGCACAACCAATTTTTTCCGTCTTCCATGTAGTTCTTTATAGAGACTATAACATAACATAGTGTTTGACTATAACATAACATAGTGTTTGAAGCCCTATTCAATGATCTATTACGTTTTTGCTTCTTTCAAAAACATTATGTCTGTCGGACGTACGTGTTTAGACAGTTTCACCAACCATACGAGTCTGGTGACATCAGACCAACGCCTCTGAGTCAACGCCATCAAGGGCTACCTAGGATAATAATCGCACATAAATGTGACATGGAATCTTATTGTAAGAGCTTCTATGCTATACAAAATCAGACAGAGGCCTTGAGTTCATAGCTATATGTACATATATATATATATGCAAAGCAAGGAATAACATAACTTTTTATAGAATACTGCTGTATAAATATGCTTTTAATTAATTACTTTTCCTGCAAGATGGAATGATATTAACTCAAAGACAAGAAGAAAAAAGGGCTATATACAATGGATAATCGTTGATGAAGTAAAGTTATGGAATTTGACTTGGCACTAATCTTCTCAGAAAGAAAAACAAAATCCCCCCTCCCCTCCAGCAAACACAAAAACGCCAAGAAAACAAAATCCAGCCAGCCTTCTCATCCCCGTCCCACAGCAACAAATCCCAAAAATGAAAAAAGTGTGAACTTATTATGATAATGCAAACAGTACAAAGAGAGAGTCGCCATTATCTTTGTTCTAGTGTAAGCTATGAAGGTGAAGCATTGAATGATCTGCTTTTAAGATGACACAGTTGGTGATTAGATGCATAAAAGCCTGGCCGTCATCATGAACAATTTTTTAAATATGACACTACTAGTTATTCTTTCACCACAGAGCATTTTTGTGTACCTTTAAATATACTAACAGTTGCATAATAAAGAAGAAAATGCAAACAAAATGAAAAGCAAACTTTTGCATCTATTTATGCAGGACAAATCCTTTATGGCATGAAAACATAAGACGTCACAAAACCTTTCACTGTATATGATGGTTGAGTAAATTAATGAATGTAGAAGAAATGCTGAACAATTAAAAATTATGATTTCTGAAGCCATAAAACTATAATATTTAGCTCTTTAACAAACACTCATCTCTGTATAGAAGAAATTCAATAAAAACAAGTATCAGGGCTTTGCTCTCCAATTCAAGCCTAAATAGAAATATCTTACTTAAAAACAGGTTGAACCTTAAAGTTGTTAACTTTCATTGAGACAAAAATCACGCATTTCCATTCTTCCCCTCCCCATCTCGTTTTAATTGGTAGTAAAAGTACAAGATGGGACATAAATTATTTCTGTTTCCACATCAAATCAGCAACATGATGCATACCACAGAAATATAAGATATCACCAACTTTTATTCTAATAAAGAAGGAAATACTATCAATCCCGAAAAACAGTTTCAGGTGAAATGAATGATACGGGTCATTTTTCATTATATACTAAAAGTGTCAATGGATATAAATTACAAAGGACAATTCTTGATCTTATACTTAAAGTGTCAATAGGAATGAATGATAAAAGACAATTTCCATTTATTTATACTAAAAGCTACAATAAATGATAATGGATGGTTCTCATTTTATGCTAAAAGTTTCAATAGAAAAAAATGATCCAGGACATTTCTCATTTCACGCTAAGATTAAAATATATTTAAAGATCCATAAAACAACGGAAGACTCTAAACAATTATTGCTATAAATTATAAATTTTAGCCCCTAATTCAAAACGGCTAAAAGTGTGTAGACCCTAATACCTGCCAAGGTTTTGATGAAAAACCCATGATACACTGCTGTGTCCTATCTTTCAACGATTTATCAGCATTGCTACAATGCATGTTGTGTACATAAAATCAGAGTTGAGCTTACGGTGATACAAACTAGGAAAGAGAGAGAGTGAAAACATTCTTAACACAGAGACACAATCAAAGGTGAACACCAGCAATACAAATACAGGGAAGTGGGAATGATGTGCATCTAAATGCAGTCAGCAGTGAGAAAAGAGGCAAGATAAAGAGCATTGATACTACAAAACTATACGTAAGTAACTCTACAAATTCAGTGTTTTTAAAGAAGGGCAAAAATAATAATGGAACAATCTTTATTCACATGTTTGCTTTACATACAAGCCTACACTTTAAAATGTGCACTTGAAATTAAAATTCTCACTATAAGATTTATAACATATTCTTCCACTGTTTGCTTCACATATATTAATTATTAATTATACTTCTCACCAAAAGGCGTGTAATTATTAATTATACTTCTCCTCCAAAAGGCGTGTAATTATTAATTATACTTCTCACCAAAAGGCGTGTAATTATTAATTATACTTCTCACCAAAAGGCGTGTGCTGTTTTCTTCACATGATTGCTTTAAATGTGAGCTCGTAATTTGCTTTGTTCTGAAAAACACAGTTTATAAGTAATACTATCTTACTGTAGAAAATAAGCTTTTATTTCTAAAGAAGATTGCCATCAGATATCGCACTAGGCTTCTGGCTCATGGCAGAGGAGGGGGATGGGATGGTGCATTACATAGGAACCAGAGGTGCCATGATTACATCTAGTCTGTGTTTTAACCAAAAAAAAATAAAAGTTTTCCTACATAGATGAATGCATGATGACCTCTGATGCTGGCAACAGACAATAAATACATTTACATGTCTGTCACAAATCATTTGAATAGAAGTGCCATCCGGTATACAGCAGAACCATGATTGTATAATATATATTAAAAAAAGAGGGATTTTGCTTTTAAAAAAGAAAAGAAAAAAGAAATTATGAACTGTACATCATTGTTCCTGAGCAAATTACAGTCGACCAAAATGTCTAACATATGTATGATACATAATTATTACGTGAAGAATTGGGTGTATACTACAGAGTGAGTGGGATGCAGGGAAGTGGGTAACAAGAGCATTTGCACAATTCATTTGACACTTGAAGATGATGAGCGAGAAGTTGATGGTCTTGTGGGCCAACAGCTAGCTATTGCACTCAGAGTCCAGGGGTCTGCACCAAATTTTAGATATGCGATAGCCTAAAGCCCCTAATGTCCCTTAAAAACATAGAAAAATAAGCAGTAGCTAAACAAGATACCCACCAAAAAAGGTTTTTATGATCATCATGATATTTTCTTTAGTAAAAATAGTTTTTTTAACAGTGTTAAAGTCTATAAGTTAAAGCCTAGGAATTATCTTTTTTTCAGCACTCTTTTTAAGTATTTTTAATTAAAAAAACTGCATATGTTCTCCTCATATAACAGAACAACAGCTAGCTAAAAAACAAAATATAATAGTCCCTAATCGCTCCGTAATAAATAGCTTTAATTCGCCACGTGCTTTACCCTCTACTTGTAATACATGTCCCTATAATAACAAATGTTAGTACAAAAAGATTTAAAAATTCTAGACAAAAAAACGTTTAGTCATTTAAGCCAAAAGTTAAAAGTCATTTAATTTACACGGCCATTTCATATAATAGTCCATTTAAAGATATAAAAAACAAAGCTTTCTTTTTCTTTTAACCTACAAACAGTTTTTTTTTAGACTCACTTTAGGCTTTGTTAACAAACGAGAAGCCAAAGTAAGACATACGACATAGCATTAAAATAAAAAAAAAACTGCACCCTTTAAAATGATCATTTTCTCTATTTTTTTAAAGAAAGTAAGCAGACAATTAAAACGGTTTTAGCCACAGCCCTTTAAAAAAAGTTTACGTTTGTTAAGAAAACAAGGGCTAGTAAGCTTTTTATTTAAACAAAGCCACCCTACTCTTCCCTAGTCCTACTAAAAACGTTAAGTTAAAATCTAAGATTTAGCTTTATCATAAAAAACCTGAATAAGAAAGCCAAAATAATTGTAGCTCAATAGTTCTATCACGTAAGGCAAAAAGCTAATAGTCTAGATCTTTTTTATTTTTCAGCGAATAATAAGTATAGTCCTTAGCACAATAGCCTTCCTACTAAAGCTAGCCATCTTAAGTACTTCAGTTCCTAAAGAGATACGTGAGTAATATGGCTAGCCTGGCAAACTAAGGCGAGCCTAACGGCAGGGGTGCCTCGGAGTATAGTAACATAAAGGTATTCTGAACGTCAACCGGAGAGACCAAAGATAGGGCTTGTGTACGATCGGACCTAAAAGGACGACACGAAGCCAACACATACGAAGGAAGCCCACACGATTTTACGTCAGATTGAAAAAGTTAAAGCACAGTACAAGCCTATATAAGCATCCATACATCTCAGCGAAATGTTTACAGTGACTAGAATGAACACAATAAGAACGAATATAGAACTTCGCAGGTAAAAAAATCAATAAGGTGTCTAAGTAATGTTAAAAAAGGCTAGCATGCACTGAAACGTAGCTTGAGTCCTAGAATAGGGTACTCACCCTAGTAGATGTAAGCGTGTTTGAACGACTACCTTAAGCCCTCAGTGGTCACTTGACGTACTCCAGGCTGTGATATCTCCTATTTAAACTACTGCTTAGTTATAAATATGTCGAAGGTGTGTGCACGCAACATCGATGCTCACTGTTTTGCCAAGAATGGGGAGGGCGCGTTTTTGAGGGTTATCTTGTGCCTCCGGGGTAGGTTGTGATGTGATATTGGTTATGGGCCCTTCCTAACCTGACTCATATACCATAACTGCGTCAGTGCCCTTGGAGTGTGTTGCCTCTACTATAACACGCACAACTCCCCGCACCTGACTCCGCCCTCCCACTTGTAACGCACTTCACACATGCCTATGTTGAGCTCTGCAATTCCGTCCCGACTTCCAGTCCGCTTTCTTAACATGCTTCATTTAGACTGCGTAGTTACGAGTTTGAACGCGTTGAAAGGCCTAAGCTTATCCGCAAAAGATTTACGAAAAAGCTTTTAAAAGCTTTAAATACAAAACTGTTAAAAAAAAGACTTTAGCACAAGTTTTTTATAGATAAAAACGTTCATAGCTTAGTCAACAATCTACCGTAGCAGTAAATCAGACAGTAGTTTTAAGTGAAGTCAAAGTTAAAAACGGATATACCATGGGCCCTGGACCACAGAGACCCCCCCCCCCCCCCCACCCTGGAAGGGTCTCAAAAGGACAATCTGCAACAAAAGATTAGGGCGGAATGAGAAAACATGCCTAGCCAGCCATCAAATGAAAATAGATTCCATGTTATTGAATATGATAAAAAAAAAAACCAACTGATCCCGAGGTTTTTTGAGAGATTTTTAAATCTTGCCCGCACTGCCTTGTAAACAGCCAAAGGATCTTTAACGTGCACACAGTGTTTTGATCTGCCTGGAACTTTCTTTGTCAGAGACTAGATGTCCATCCATCTACCTGGGATCAGGGGGTTAACTTGGAAACTCAAGAAAAATTGTTCAAATGTCGGTGAGGTTTCTACTCAAACCTTGAAAGTTGAGAGGCCACCAGCTGGTTGAGAGGTTGCCACCATGCTTCGGGACCACAGAGTCCCCCCCCACCCAAACCTTTGACTTGAGAGGCTGACACCATGCCTCTGGACCACAGACTTTAAAGGACAACAAAGATTAGGCGGATGGAGAAAGACAGTACTTGAGAGAGTTTGAGAGTCAACTTTTGGCTATGAGCGATTGTTCTGACCAGCTGGTATGCCAGGAGAGCGATTGACTGTTTGCGTTGGGTTCTTGTTGTCTGAGATGATCTTGGCCCTGATCACCCATTGTTGACTGAAAGCAGTGAACCTGCTCGTTTGTAATAATCGGGTGATAAAGTCATCTGTTCTGAAGGGTTTTAGCTGAAGATCTGTATGAAGGAAGAAAAGAGATGAAAAAAGAAGAGAGCTGCATATTAAAATATAGAATCTAAACGCCTTAAGATGACAATTGACATATTGCTCACAATTTCGACCTGTATGGTTCAAAACAAAAGCGATAATATGATAAACAAATATAATGCATATTACCAAATGACAAAAACTGTTATTGCACTACTGGATAGAGAGCAGTTAATTCCCTTGACATTGATACCATAACAAAGGCTCAGTATGATTCCTTTCTATTTATACAATTTTTTTAGAAATGATACTGGCCCAACTTTCAACACATCGGTTGTACCATAAAAGCTGGAAAATGTCTAAAAACTATAACAAGTTAGTACTCATTTCAATTACAACAAAAATATTCCTATTCGAAAAATGTACTTTGATGAGTTATTTTCAATATTAGCTAAGATCGCCGAATATGAAAAACATTCTGTGTACCTGTTATAAAACAAATGCCAGCCCTATTACGAGGATAAGGGATTTGGAGCAGTTGAAATCGGGTCGACATGAAGTATTCGATAGCCTCTCGAGATTGTATGATGTTTCAAAGTATTATATTATTCTTATATGAAGTTTATATGCGAAAAACATTAAAATAATGGAAAACTTTTTTTTAACGATTTTCATCAAAATGTTACTTTTTTACTTTTTTTCTTTTTATTGTCTGATTGCCCTCAACTTTGATATATAACATAAAAAAAAAGTAGCGATTTTCATTATTTCTTCAAATTTTTACCAAACTTTTTTGTGTTTATATTTGCCAAAAATTGGAAAGGTTGCTGGAGTGCATTTTTAAAAAATTCATAAAATCAAAACAGTTTAAATTATCAAAAAAACCTACTGGTGCAGCTAGATATTGAATCGAATAATGTGCGCAAAGTTATAGCCAAATTTGTTTATAACTGTAAAAGCCCATTTGAAATGAAGTTGTTATTTCGCAATGAAAATCCAAGATTATGATAATGGCAACTATATGACAAAATTTTTTTTTTTTTTCAGGTAATTTTTTAGTGATTTCGCGTCTATATCAAATAAATTTTTTTAAAAACATGCTCAGGACCCTCCCCCCCCCACCCTTTTACCATTAACCTGCCGTTGATTTCAAGATGGTTCGATAATCTCGTTCCGGCTGTGTACTTAGGCTTCCGCACGTGGCAATCGATAGTTTTCCCGCCCCACTGACGAGACGCTTGACCACGACATATCTGTATTTATTGTGATAGTTTTTATCTCCTTTTTAGTTAGGTGACGTAGCAGGCAATTCATTTGTTATTGTTATTGTCATCGTGTTTAGATTGCATTGTTTACTAACAATATCATCTATTACAGCCTACTTTATTGGACATGACATGGAATAATACTGCAGCTGGCCCACAACTAATAAAGAGGGAATATGAAAGGTCTAATACTAGTAGATAGAAAATGGGTCAGGGCTAAGAAATCTTCAGTGTGTGCCCAACCTCTCATACAACAAGGAGACATAGAAACAAATAAACAATGCTGAAAGAAACTGATAGAAAAGGTGCATCAACAGAGTAAACCTCATAACAATATACAAAAAGAAAATACAAAAAGAAAGAAGAAAAACGAACACAACTGCCATAAAAGAGAGACAGAGAGAGACGAGGGTGGGATAGAAAGGGAGAGAGGAAAGAAAAGGAGACAATAATAGTTAAAGAAAGACGGATAGAAAGGAGGGAGAAAATGAGAGAGGGGGGTGTGTGTGTGGAGAGAGAGAGAGAGAGAGAGAGAGAGAGAGAGAGAGAGAGAGAGAGAGAGAGAGAGAGAGAGAGAGAGAGAGAGAGAGAGAGAAGAGAGGGAGAGAGAGAGAGAGAGAGAGAGAGAGAGTATGTAATGTAAAATAAAAAAAAAAAAAAAAGGAGAGAGAGAGAAAGATGAGACGAGAGTGTTGAGTGTGAGAGAGAAGAGAGAGAGAGGGGAGAGGGAGAGAGGTGAAGAGAGACGAGAGAAGAGGAGAGAGGAGAGAGCGAGAGAGAAGAGAGAGAGAGAGAGAGAGAGAGAGAGAGAGAGAGAGAAGAGAGAGGGAGCGGGAGACGACAGGGAGAGAGAGAGAGGAGAGAGTGTGAGAGAGAGAGAGAGAGTGTGTTGTGTGTGAGAGAGAGAGAGAGAGACGAGAAGAGGAGAGAAGAGAGAAGAGAGGAGAGAGAAAAGGAGAGAGGGAGGAGGGGAATGGGGGGGACGAGGACCGTACAGCAGCTGTTGGGGGAGAGACTGGATGCTTCGCCTGACGTTCGAGTAGGCAGCGACCGCCCAGTACCTTGCGAGCACGTTCCGAGTTATTGGAAAGACAGTGACTGGAGGAGTGAAGGTAGAGGAGAGGCCCCCGCGTCTAAGTCTTGAGCAAGACGCGAGAGAAGAGAAGACTACGAGCGATTGGCGACCATATTAGACAAGAGGCGCTGGCGACGGGACGAGTCGGGCCCGTGAGGATACTTGTGGATACAGAAGGAGACACGGGACGACAGAGCGATGCACCCGGGACCAGCGACCTAGACTGAGGCGATGCGAGTCCGATGGAATGAACATGTCGGACGAGCACCGGCGAGGACGCGTCGCTGCTGCGCACCGACATCGTGGAGAGGAGAGAGAGGAGTATGGTGTGTGTGATCGAGGATGAGGGAGAAACGACCGGAGTGAGCAGCCCGGAGAGTAGACTGGCAGACCGACCGCGGGGATTCCCCCGACGTCACGAATGCCGACCCCGATCTGGGACCCAGCCAGTGAGGTGCGGGAGGGAGCGGCTGTGATGGCCCTGAGAGCCGTAGGAATGATGACCCCGATCTTGAGCTGGGTACACTTGATGTCCCGGATAAGACGAGGAGACGTGGGACTTAGAGACCCCACCCCGGGAGATCTGAACGAACGATGACGACGAGAGGCAAATGAGAAGCCACCCGAGGGGACGGGACGAGTCGGGGGGATGACTTATCTTACTGACGAGCCGGTAGAATCGAAGCGTGATTCGAGTGAAACGGACGTGGGCCGAGCCACGGTGTACATTCGTCGTGGAGGCCTTTGTGACTGAGTCTGAGTGGGACCGAGGAAGATGCTGATGCGGTGCACGAGATGGATACCTTAGACTGCGGACAGACCGCGTCACGCGCGATGACCGAGGGATAGGAGAAGTAGAGGGTAGACTTGAGGAGATACAGACGTGGAGCCCAGCCCCGTACGACGCTAGTGTAGAATTTTCGTGAGTGGGACGATCAGCGCAAGGGACCGCCCATGAACGCCTCGTGCTTCAATACCCCACTAGCCCGTGGCCCCCGTGAGAGGAGAGACAGAGAGAGAGAGAAAGAGAGAGAGAGAGGGAGAGGGAGAGAGAGAGAGAGAGTGTGTGTGTGAGAGAGAGAGAGAGAGAGAGAGAGAGAGAGAGAGAGAGAGAGAGAGAGAGAGAGAGAGAGGGAGGGAGAGAGAGAGAGAGGGAGAGAGAGAGAGAGAGAGAGAGAGAGAGAGTGAGAGAAAGAAGAGAGAGAGGAGAGAAGAGATGAGGTAACATACAGAGGGGGGGACTACGTGGCTTCATGGTCAGGCTTTACTACAGTCGTTCAATATTAGCGTGCTGTTTGTGTTGAATATTATCTAGTAGAGTTTCAATGAACAGCATTTATTTTTATTTCTAAAGGAATCATTTCCATTCTCACATTTAAATAAAATGATGGAACAATAATACTAATAGTATTATTAATACTAGAGGAAATGTCTAACCGCCTTTCGCTAATCCCATGACCGAGTCCAGTGTGCATAGGTAACACATTCCCATGATGAAAGAAACAGGCCCCAGTTTATTGCTTTTCATAAGTGTGAGCTCACCCAGCTGTGGCCATGCGCTCTATCCCAGACCTAACACCTCTCCTCAGCTACATGCTTCCCATGCTTTCGAAAACTCCCTCCTTGCTCTATGTATATCACTAGTACCACCCTCTTTCTCCTTTATAATGAAATGAGTGGCCGTCGTTCTGTATTCTTGGCTGGTTGGCTTCCTACAGTTCATTAGTAATTATCCTCTCACAAACAGCCCCATCCCTTACGCAATCCAGTGGTTATTCACATCCCCCCTCTTCTGGATGTAAGTCTCTCTTCTTAATCCTTTATATACAGTAGGAAGATAGCCTTGTAGTTTCTAATGTCTATACACTTCAAATAGCCGCCCTTTCCTCTTGTCCAAATACCACATGTCATCATGACCATGTGAATGATCTGTTTGAGAGATCAAAGTCCCTTTGTTGCTGGTCACTAAACTCAGATGAAAACTTCAACATTCCTGGTACTTTCAACACTCCAATCTCTTCATTCTTATGTGAAAAAGAGGTGGAGATATATTTTAAAATATGTGACGTTTGACAATATCAACACAATGCTCCCCTGATAGGTCAACCCTGAACATGGTTTCTTTCTATTGACTGAAGGTCACGCCTTCCATTCAGGCAGACCATAGGGGTGCAATGTGATTGGCCACTGATATCTTTCATTTGTATCAATCACTATTTCTTACCTGTGGGTGGAGCTTGTTACTAAAGTAATTGACATCTGTCCTGAAGTTGCTTCGGTCATACTTTGGTTTTGTCCATGAGAGAGTCCGCAGCCTGCATTTGAGATAGAGCTTCTGTGTGTTTTCGTATCTCTTTATAAGAAATATATTGAATGGGTGTCAGACTCGAAATAAACTATCACTTTCACCCCTTTAGAAGAATAGACTTTCTGGGTTTGACGTGGTGTAGGTTGATCAATGTAATTGGTCAAAGTAGAGGCATTCCCAAAGCAGTCTCTGACTCTGAATGCACTGCAGTGCAGTTATACGGGACCCGCCACTAACACTTTGTCTCGCTGGAAAGGCCAGGCGTGATGCAAATGTACGAGACCCACCATTAAGCGTAGGTGTGTTTAGAGTGACCAGCGGCATGCAAAGATACGGGACCCACCTGAAAAGGGCTAAAACCAACAAGGAAATGGTTGGAAAATATGTAGCTCATAATCTTCAACCTGTACACTTACAACAGAAATGATATAAAGTAATTTAAGTTATACACTAAGAGCAGTACCGAAATGAATCTGAATTAAAATAGAACTAAACAGACATTTAGAACAAATCTGTCCCGTGCAGTGAATTTGGTTTGGCGTATTACCAGTCAATTCATGTATAATAGAAAAATAAGATTCAAATTTAAGTTGAATAAAAAATAAACAGAGAGATCATGAAAAAAATTTTTATGTTTAAGTCTTACCACTGAAAAGTTATTTTCTCAAATGACAGCAATGAAAAGATATCTTTGCCCATCTTTTCGTCATCTGCACTCGCCCTCCGAATCGATAAGGTCGAGGGCACCCAAGATTTCATCCCCGTTTTTAGGGATGGGCACAAACCTCTTCATGCTCAGCCACCTCGTGATATGGGCCTTCCCAGAGGCAACCACTCGTGAATAGCGGCAAGAGCAAGGCCTGTTGTAGTGCAAAAAATGGAAACGTCTTTAGCATCCGCTCAGTCACGGGAGAATGAAATCAAATCATACTTACGATTCACTCAACAATGACTGATGCAATGACATGACCAAAAGGAGCAAAAAGGTAGCCACCCGGTCACCTTTTGCCGGTCATGGCATTAAATCAACCAAAGTCAGTGAAGGGTGCAACTGAGACCAGGCTGGAAAAGCAAGGGAATCTTCTACCTGAAACAACAAAATCTGGTTGAAAAGTTTATGGGTCAAATGATGTCAGAGAGGAGAAAGAAGGAGGAGGGAAGAGAGAACGAGAAACAGATGGAAGAAAAAGACGAACAGCCGAAAAAGACGGGCGAGAATGAAGAATCACGGGTCTGTCACTGTTTTACCTATCTTTACATTCATGACTTGCAAACCTACGGACATTCCAGAATTAAAGGCTCATCCACAGTCACAGACAAACTAACTCATTGCCATTCGTCATTAAAACTGAAGTATCTTAATGGCTCCCTTGTGTGGCAGAGTAAAAACAATTATTACCTAGACAAAGTTTTTTTTATGCCGTTACAAACTGCTGTTTTTATATACAAAATTTTAATCTTAAAGTGTTATCAACCACTTTCATGCAAGTAGTCCTCTTATCTTATAGTCAATAGTCAAATTTTTTTAAAGAAGGGATTTAAGAATATTATTTTTTTCTTTTTTTAAATTTATGTCTGTAAACTGTAAAAAACAAAAAGAGCATCTCAAATCATATGAAACAATCATAATCAAAACATTACACAATTTATGGACAATGGTAAAATAAGCATATTCACAAAGACGTTAGTTATCTCAAGAAAAAAATAATAAAAAATTGTATAAAGAGATATTACCACCCAGATTATCACAATGATTTTCAATGAAGTGAGTGGAATGGTGCCCCATGACACTCTTTCAGAATGAAGCCGAACTCAATCTGATGGCTGAAGCAATGACCATCTTTTGATATAAGCTTGTGTAAATTTCATGAAAATACTCATGACAGCTGTAACGATTCAAGTCGTAAATGTTTACGTAGTCTCAATGATATAAAAGTGACCATTTCAACGCAAAAGGGAATAAATCAAATAAAATTGTCAAAGTTAAATTTTTTGTTGTTCAGACGACTGCAATCCCAAAAGGTAGAATCATGAGGCACAAATGTGTAAACCTTCAGCTTTAATTTGCCGCTCAAGTTAAAGCAGAGATTTAGGACAGTTCTCTACGATACATCACTCTGTACAATTATATTAAACATCTAAAGAACCTACGTCACATTCAATTTTATCGATGGATAATTGCCTCCCTTTCAACCAATGAATGAAAGAATGTTGAACAAATCAGTCACTGTAAAAACCTCACATACAATGATACAACACCATGACTTGTGTATTTTAACATCAGTTCCAAAATTTCAAGAGCATTTTTTATTGTTTAAAAATTGAAAACAAAATAAAAAATGTTTTAACATTTATGACACAAATTAAAATTTTAGTTTGCTGATGAGACTTGCAAATGAAAAAAATGTTTAAAAAATGAAAACCAAAAATCTAAAAGCCAAACTTTGAGCTGATGACAGAGATAAAACACCACAGACCCATGATGAGGAAAGAAAGATACTTGCCGCTTTAAATCAACAGTAGATGAACTGTTGCATGAACTAAACACTGCTTTCTTTCAGGACATCAGACAGAGACTCTGAGTTAACATCATCCTATATGTTGTTTCTTCAATCCTGAAAAGGACACTTGCACTTGAAACAAAACCTGTCTGCATAAACAATAGAAGAAACAAAGCAAGTGTGGATCGAATTAGCAACAACTGATCAGCTGCCTGCCCTGCAATGCAACACAAAAAAAATCCCTTCTCAACGATACAGAATGGTTCAACTACCTCACCACCAGCACCCGAACCTCTGGATCGCGCGATTAACCCCTTCAGAGGTGCTGTGCTCCGGTGAGGCATGTCTCTCTAACTAGCTGAGGGCAGGCTGCTGGTGACATTTCCTGAAACAAAGCGACGGGGGCGTCTTATTAATGCAATCAGTTGGGAAGAGGCATCAGCCACTTACCCGCTGGTCAATTGCTTACCTCTCTGGCAGACTTGCTTTTGGTGATTCTCCATCTGATAAACGAAGCTTCTGGTTGCAAAATGCACATTCACTGGGAAGTTCGATACGGCTTTCTCCACTGCCAGGTTGCGGATGCACACATTTCGATTAATTTCACACCGACAATTTGGGCAGGTGGCTGTTTCATCTTTGATACGAGCATCTGCTAGGAGATGATTGAAACAACCTGCACACATTAGATGTCCATTTGAGCACTGAAATAAAGGAAAAGGAAAGTATCATTAGTGAAAAAGCAAATAAATCTATTCCTATTTACAATAAAATAACTGTTATGGGTTCTCTTGCCCTGCTTCTGATGCTGCATGATTTGATATTGCTATCTTGCTGACAATTTTGAATAACCATCTATGTGGGGTGATTAGAAGGTACTAGCGTCATATCAACATGGGGATGAATAAGATACCATATTAGATTCATGATAAGATAAATAAAAAAGAACTGTAGATGCTTATAAGAGCTTAAATGAACAAAAATTACCTTTGAAATGAGTCTAAATTTAAACAAGACCCTTTATGTGGTAAATAAGCAGTTCCTCTTCTGACTCAACTTGCTTCTACTTGTATAGAAGAAGGTGTAAATTGTTTTCAGGTGCATTCTCTGCTTGACCCAACTTACTTGACTTGTGCCTGTTCATTTTTCTCTACAATAAGAAGGTTCAAGACTAAATGTCTTGAGAAGTTTAAGCTAATTCCCTCCACGGCAAATGGAACTTTTGCATGACACAGAGTTGAGGTATTGAATTGGTCATGAGAACAGTTAGAACTTAATCTATTTTTTTTTTTTCTCTTTCCATCTGGCTATATAGATTCTATGCATGGATAGCCAATCAACTTTTTATTATTTCTTTACATCCAGCTATACAGATTCTATGCATGGATAGCCAATCTCTTTTTTATTATTTCTTTACATCCAGCTATATAGATTCTATGCATGGATAGCCAATCTCTTTTTTATTATTTCTTTACATCCAGCTATACAGATTCTATGCATGGATAGCCAATCTCTTTTTTATTATTTCTTTTACATCCAGCTATACAGATTCTATGCATGGATAGCCAATCTCTTTTATTATTTCTTTACATCCAGCTATATAGATTCTATGCATGGATAGCCAATCTCTTTTTTATTATTTCTTTACATCCAGCTATATAGATTCTATGCATGGATAGCCAATCTATTCTTTATTATTTTCTTTCCATTTGGCTGTATATATTCTATGCATGGATAGCCAATCTATTTTTATTATTTTCTTTCCATCTGGCTATTTAGATTCTATACATGGATAGCCAATCAACTTTTTATTATTTTCTTTCCATCCAGCTATATAGATTCTATGCATGGATCGCCAATCTATTTTTATTATTTTCTTTCCATCTGGCTATATAGATTCCATGCATGGATAGCCAATCAACTTTTTATCATTTTCTTTCCTTTACATCCAGCTATATAGATTCTATGCATGGATCGCCAATCTATTTTTCATTATTTTCTTTCCATCTGGCTATATAGATTCTATGCATGGATAGCCACAAAATGTGAATTTAATTCTTCAGTAGTACCAGAAGCAAAGGGAGACCACACACTACAGTTAATCAATGTTTTAATTGCTCATAACTTATAGGCCCTAAAGGTGGTGTTATTGTTTCTTGAAGTTTGAAGTTCTGAGGTGCGATGAAAAGCCATCTGGTGACTTTATTCAATGACATCCTTGCTTGTTTTAACCACTCAACTTTTCAGCTGTTACCAAATGTTCTAGATGACATATGACTTTTGTTTCATAACACGACCAAAACTTTTACCAGTATCTTTCTTCTTATTTTGTTTTCAGTGCTTTCCTGTTGCTAGTCTCTTTCTAATTGCTACTATTTTTATATCCTTTCTATCAATTAGCAAATTCAAAAGCATGTTATTATTTTTAAATATGACTGGAATAATTACATCTTCTATTATAAGTGGGGGGGGGTAGATCTATCTAACTAGACCTTTTACTTTTGGGAAATAAGATGTGGCAAACTGTCAAACTAAATGATTCTAAAAGACAGAAAATCTAGACCCCCATCTATAAAAACAAAGAAGTAGGTCAAGCCTTCAGTATAATACAAAAACAAATCAGGTCACAGTGTGGCTGAATTCAGTCCACATCATCACACAAGTCATTTTTACTTTGTGAAAGAACATTGTAGCCAGCAAATCTTTTGACATGATCACAGAGAGATGCAAAATAAGAGCAAGATCCTCATTTCACAGACAGATAGGCGTGACATTTTGTGCTGAGAACAAAGTCTATAATGAAATTCTACAGATGAAATTATTTCTCTGGGTTCCCCTCCCCGACTTATTTCTTCTGCCATTTTAGGTAAGGTAGACACACACACACACAGAATAGTGTACTGTTCTCTAGATTCTAGCCAATACATCATAAAAAGTCATACTATCACAGCTGATCAATGAATGCAAGAGTACATTTCAGGACATGCAGCATTAACTAGGTAAAGATACAGGTAAAGCCACATATAACAACAAGGACAGTGTACGAGACGTAGATTTAGTCATAGCAATAAACTGAGTAAAATCTGAACAGATCATTGGGGAAGGTCGCTGCCACATCATTCTTCGCAGAGGGCAATTCAGCTCACCTGGTAACAAGTTTTTGGAAGGTCCAAGCAGACAGCACAACACAAAATTCCACTAAGTCGATCTTCCAGTTTGCCTTTGAGATCTGCATGTGCATCAGATACTTTAAGCTTTTTGGTTGGAGGCTCAAAGGATGAAACATTTTCTTTGTCAGCTGATGATTCACGGAGCACCTGTAGAGACGAATCTGCTACAGCTTCCTCCATTTTGTTTGTTTGTAAATTTTAGCAGGACGCACTGACACGCAAATCAGCTGACGTCACACTTGGCCAATCAACATCAAGTATGATTTCCGGCAATCTCCGCTCTCATACTACAAGAATTTACGGAAATTAACGGACATAATCTTTTGCGCAGGAACCAAGAGAAAACATTGAATAAGAATTGAATTCGTTAACAAATTTAAATATAATGTTAAAACACATTCTAAATCAAAGAGAAAATACAGTAGGATGGAAGTTTTAGAAAATACCACCAAGCACAATAAAACGTTTCAGAAACACAAAAACAAAAAGGAAAACAAAAAAACACGAGTGGGGCGTGTTTCGGAAATAATATTAATAACAACTCTGTCACTTGGCCTTGACACTTGGAATCGACAATCGACTTGTTTTTATTCCTAGGCGAGAGCACTTTCTCCAGCCTGCCCGGGCATTCATTCTTGGTTTCTTAGCCTCAGCTTCCTTGCACTATTTACAGATGATTAGTTTTCGAGCAATTTTCTTTCCTTGTATAATAATGTCTTTTATGAAATCCGATTCCTTCTCTTCAGATGCCTCCGATTGCGAGCTTAAAGTTTGTTTTCGCATGAAAGATGTTGATATACTGCTCGGTTTGAGATCACCTCATAACGATTTACTTAGATCAAAACTCTCAAAATATAGATTTAGATCTAGATCTAGCGTTAGTTCTCAATTAGAATTTAACGACGAAAATTTGAATGCTGTTTCATCATCCATTCAACAAGACATCGGTTTAGGCCACAATCCACCATATGTTGTCGCAGAAAAATCAGATGAATGTATTAAGCAGGAAGCCACATTTCTTTCATCACAATAGAAGAATGGCTGAAAACAATTGAACATCATCATTACTCTTTTCCTGTTGATAAGAATCTTAAGAATGAGGTTCGAGATGTTCATAGAGCTCTATTTTCTTCTGTTAAACCGACCCTTTCAAGTCAAAGACAGTTCTTGTCATCATATCAGAGTCTGCTCTCGCTGATTGTCTTGATTTAGATTTGGCACTTACTACTTCTCCTCTGTTCCTCTGCCTTGTCAGTGGTAATTATAATGATGGGCTTGAAAAACTTCTTCCTAAACCTTTAACCCATCGATATGGTGGGCACCAGTTTGGTTACTGGGCAGGCCAGTTAGGTGATGGTAGGGCACATTTAATTGGAAGCAGAATTAACAAGAAGCAAGCCAGGTGGGAAATGCAGCTCAAAGGTTCAGGACAGACACCTTTCTCACGGCAAGGGGACGGCCGAGCTGTCCTGAGATCATCTGTGAGAGAGTTTCTTGCTAGCGAGGCCATGTTCTATCTTGGTAAGAAAGGAAATGATCAAAGTTCTTTAGGGCCATTATGGAGCTTATGCATGAACTTAGAACAGGTGATAATACTCATTGCCTTTTGGACAAGACGCTGGTCTGTTACAAGTTAGGGACTCGGTAGTCCAGGGGCAAGGTGTCGGTCTCTCAACCAAAAGTTAGTGGGATCAAGCCCCGGCAGGTTGAAAACGTCTTCAAATCTTTTGAAGTAAAAGCTTGTTTTTCTTTTGTTTTGTTACTGTTCCAAGAAAGTGTTCCGACTACAGAGAGCACCATTATCCTTTTAGTTAACATATATATACTCAAGTCCTATGTTTTTCTATATTAAATACCTAAAAGCTTATCTCTTACATTGACTTTATTTTCCTTTCCCACCACTTACACACCCTCACGTCATCAGGCAACAAGTAACATCTCTCTTCACATCATAACTGACTTTGAAGTCAGAACCACGCATGCTAGCACACTTTGTCAACATTGCAAAATCAGAGTCCTACAAATCATGATCATTTTCTGTGTTTCCTCTTACCTGGACTTTCAATTTACTGGACACGACATGTCCTGCCCCGCCAATATTGAGATATTAGGTGTCCTTTTTATTACGTTAAGTACAAATGTATTAGGCGAGGAAACTGATGATAATGTTCAAAATCAAGATAGGATGAGAGCGAATTGTAAGGCATGGATTTAAATGAAGATTTCAATTTGTAGAGCAGTATTATGAATCCCATCATAAGGAAATCAGTCTTGAACAATTTGTTTCTATTGTTGACCATAAGTTATAGTGGTACTTCTGATACATATATCAACATTTTGATGTGACACCATGATCTTGACACGAGTAGTGCTTTCACCTGATCTTTAGAAAGACCATGGTCATTTTGTATAATCAAAACTTCATTCAAAAATGTTTTTCTGTTTTCTATAGGACGGGGCTGAACTCAACTTAGATGGTTTGGGCATGTGAACAGAATGAATGATAAGAGAATAGCTCAATCAGTGTACAGTGCTGAAACTTAAGGTAAAAAGCCAAGAGGCAGACCCTCAGAGGAGGTGGGAAGAAGATATAAAAGAGGAACTAAACCAACGAAATTTAATATTCACAGCAGTAAACAGAAAATGTCAGAACAGGGTAGCCTAGAGAAAGATCGTTTCGGGCATCTGAACCCATACGCCGGAAGGTAGTATGGGAACTGAGAAAGAAAGAACGAGAGAAAAAAGAAGGAAAAAAAGAAAGGGTGCTGGATCCAAAAGAAAGAAAGAAAACAAAAAGAAAGGGTGCTGGATCCAAAAGAAAGAAAAAAACAAAGAAAGGGTGCTGGTTCGAGCCCTTGTGGTAGAATCAGAAAACGTTTTCTTCTTCTCCAATGTAAGTCTAGTGAACACACTGGGCCCTTAAAACTCAAAACCAAACATGTTGTTTACAAGGCCAGTATCATCCCTCTTCTCTAGTGTCTTTAATTGCCCGTTGATGAAATAAACAGAATTTTTAATCAATTATGGACATACTTTATGATAATTTGGAGAAGATTGCACCTGCAGATGCCATTGAGACTGGGGAAAATCTTGGTTTTGAAACGGGCATTTAGAGAGGCAATTTATATTAGAAAAAAATCGGTTTCACTGAGAAATAGGCATTATGGTGGTGAGCATTTAGGTGGTAACTTCTGTACCTGGTGTTGAATGTGGAAATGAGAAGTGGAAATGATGAAAAGTTTCACCATTTGTTTTAGTGAAACCATAAAAAGGTTTATTGACCTTTTTAAAAACTGTAATTGTGTCGAAGAGAGTTTTTATCCATTGAGAAATCTATTCCCGAATCTGAGCATGTGAGTTGCTCATCATTCATCACAGCCACCCACAAAGAAGTTTTTACTTGGAGAGAAAAAATTTTACTCGTAAAGTATTTTCCATGTAAAAATAAAGCAAATTGATACCAAATACGCTAAGTTTATTCAAGACATTTTTTTTGTTTTTCTTCACCAGGAATACCCACATCAAGAGCAGCTTCTCTTGTTGTCAGTGATGATTTGTTTGCTCGAGATCAATTTTATGACGGAAATGTGAGTTACGAACGTGGAGCAATTGTTATGCGTCTTGCCCCTTCATGGTTCCGTTTTGGGTCACTAGAAGTTCTTACAAAATCGGGAGAATTCGATCTTCTTCAAACTCTTGCTGATTTTATGATTGATCACCATTTTCCACAAATTGACTCATCAAGTCCTGACAAATATCTAATGCTTTTTCAAGAAATTGTGAAGGCGACTGCGCACATGATAGCACACTGGCAAAGTGTGGGCTTCACTCATGGCGTCTGCAATACAGACAATTTCAGTCTCTTGTCAATTACCATTGATTATGGACCCTTTGGCTTCATGGACGCTTTTGATCCTAAATATGTGCCCAATACGCCTGATGATAAATCCGTTACAGTTACAAAAGTCAGGTTAAAGTTGGTTTGTTTAATTTAGATAAGTTAAGACAAGCTTTACTGCCTCTTTGGAATTCATCTGAAAAACAAATAGCTGAAATAATTCTGACAGGCTACAACAGCCTGTTCAAAGACAAGTATGTTTCCCTGTTCTCAAAAAATTTGGACTTCAAAACGTTGATAAAGATGTTGACGAAAAGCTGACTGAAACGTTTCTGAAAATAATGCATGAAAGTAAATCAGACTTTACTTTAACCTTCAGACATCTTGGAGAGAATTCATTTGAAGATCTGATAAACAGAAATATTAGCAAAGACTGTTGGACTATCAAACTGATCCAGAAACATCATCTTTATGACTTTTTTCTTAAGATGTACTCAAGCCAACTGAAAAGTGAAGGCTTGAATGATTCTCAAAGAAGAACTACAATGTCAATAAATAATCCACGATATGTTCTGAGGAACTGGATGGCAGAAAAAGCTATCAATCTGGCTGAAAAAAATGATTTCTCAGGAGTAAAACTTTTGTATCGGGTTCTTAAAACTCCATATGTTATTCAAGAAGAAGCTGAAAAAAATAAATTTGCTGAGAAACCTCCATCCTGGGCATCTCATATAAAAATCAGCTGCTCATCCTAAATAGTTTCCATAAAATCAGCTACTCATCCTGAATAGTTTCCATAAAATCAGCTGCTCATCCTGAATAGTTTCCATAAAATCAGCTGCTCATCCTGAATAGTTTCCATAAAATCAGCTACTCATCCTGAATAGTTTGCATAAAATCAGCTGCTCATCCTGAATAGTTTCCATAAAATCAGCTACTCATCCTGAATAGTTTCCATAAAATCAGCTGCTCATCCTGAATAGTTTCCATAAAATCAGCTGCTCATCCTGAATAGTTTCCATAAAATCAGCTACTCATCCTGAATAGTTTCCATAAAATCAGCTACTCATCCTGAATAGTTTCCATAAAATCAGCTACTCATCCTGAATAGTTTCCATAAAATCAGCTACTCATCCTGAATAGTTTCCATAAAATCAGCTACTCATCCTGAATAGTTTCCATAAAATCAGCTGCTCATCCTGAATAGTTTGCATAAAATCAGCTGCTCATCCTGAATAGTTTGCATAAAATCAGCTGCTCATCCTGAATAGTTTCCATAGATTATGTTTAAAACATTCTATGGATTCACATTGTAAATGACACTCCCAGATGGTTTCCTTAATAAAAATTGTTATGAGTTTCAGATGTTGGGTATCTCACGTTGTAACAAATGAAGTTGGGCCTATAATATATTTGATAAACGCTGCAAATTTTTATCTGCTGATATAAATTGTAAGACAGACAGACAGACATGATGTCGAAGGAGGGATAAAGACAGAGAGAGACAAAGAGGGAAGGGATAAAGACAGAGAGAGACAAAGAGGGAATGGATAAAGACAGAGAGAGAGACAAAAAGGGAAGGGATAAAGACAGAGAGAGACAAAGAGGGAAGGGATAAAGACAGTAAGAGACAAAGAGGGAAGGGATAAAGACAGAGAGAGACAAAGAGGGAAGGGATAAAGACAGAGAGAGACAAAAGGGAAGGGATAAAGACAGAGAGAGACAAAAAGGGAAGGGATAAAGACAGAGAGAGACAAAAAGGGAAGGGATAAAGACAGAGAGAGACAAAGAGGAAAGGGATAAAGACAGAGAGACAAAGAGGGAAGGGATAAAGACAGAGAGAGACAAAGAGGGAAGGGATCAAGACAAAAAGAGACAAAGAGGGAAGGGATAAAGACAGAGAGACAAAGAGGGGAAGGGATCAAGACAGAAAGAGACAAAGAGGGAAGGGATAAAGACAGAGAGACAAAGAGGGAAGGATAAAGACAGAAAGAGACACACACTCACAGAGGTGATGAGACGGAAGGGATAAAGACAGAAAGAGACACACACTCACAGAGATGGGGAGACAGGGAAGGGATAAAGACAGAAAAAGACACTCACAGAGATGGAGAGACAGGGAAGGATAAAGACAGAAAGAGACACACTCACAGAGATGGAGAGACAGGGAAGGGATAAAGACAGAAAAAGACACACTCACAGAGATGGAGAGACAGGGAAGGATAAAGACAGAAAGAGACACACACTCACAGAAATGGGGAGACAGGGAAGGATAAAGAGACAGGGACAGAAGAAGACAGAGATTGATGTCTTTCTCAGATGTCAGAGAAATAGGCACTTTTACTTTTACTCAGTCCCATTCAGTGTGAGCAAGGAAGACGGTAAAACAAGAAAGAAAGGGAGGTAAAAATATTGTGATTTTGATATAATATCATTTATGTAATGTGTTTTGGTGATAATTACATTTAAATTGAACATTATGAAAGATGTGTTCAGAAACATACTTTTTTGGTTTTGTGACGTTCTTTTCTCTTTTACTTTTCATTCTCTTTTATGAAATGTGTATGTGTGTGAAGTGTGTGTGTGTGTATGAAGTGTGTGTGTGTGTGTGTGAAGTGTGTGTGTGTGTGTGAAGTGTGTGTGTGTGTAAAATGTTTGTGTATGTGTGTGAAGTGTGTGTGTGTGAAGTGTGTGTGTGTGTAAAACATTTGTGTATGTGTGTGAAGTGTGTGTGTGTGTAAAATGTTTGTGTATGTGTGTGAAGTGTGTGTGTGTGTGAACAAGTGTGTGTGTGTGTGTGTGTGTAAGTGTGAATGTGTGTAAAATGTGTGTGTCCGTGTGTATGTAAATGTGTGTGAAGTGTGTGTGAAAATGATTATTGAAGTGTGTGTGTAAAATGTGTGTGTGAAGTGTGCGTGTATGAAAATGTGTGTGTGTGTGTGTGTGTGAAAATGTGTGTGTGTGAAGTGTGTGTGTGTGAGTGTAAAATGTCGTGTGTGAAGTGTGCGTGTGTAAAATGTGTGTGAAGTGTGTGTGTGTGTGTGTAAAATGTGTGTGTGAAGTGTGTGTGTGTGTAAAATGTGTGTGAAGTGTGTGTGTGTAAAATGTGTGTGTGAAGTGTGTGATCCTTTTGTGACTTATTTGATTGTATTTTGTATGTTTAATGTTATGTATGTTGTCATTGTAAATTAATGTTATGTACTGGTATGTGTGTGTGTAAGTGTGTGTATGTATGTATGTATGTATGTATGTATGTATATGTATGTATGTATGTATATATGTATGAGTGTGCGATGTGTGCGAGAAGTGTGTGTGTATGAAATGTGTATGAGTGGGTGAAAGTGTGTATGTGAAGTGTGTGTTTAGACTGTTTCTTTACATGTCTTTCTGCTTATTGTTATAATTCACACTGAGATCACTGCATATGGTGCACATGTCTTTCTGCTTATTGTTATAATTCACACTGAGATCACTGCATATGGTGAAGTGTGTCTTTCTGCTTATTGTTATAATTCACACTGAGATCACTGCATATGGTGCATATGTCTTTCTGCTTATTGTTATAATTCACACTGAGATCACTGTATATGGTGAACACAATGAATTTCAATGAAACAAAGAAATATGTATGAGTATGCGTGTATAGATGTATGCATGAATAGATAATAATCATGCCCATAAATAATATTGGATTATGATTTTATTATATTTGTCTCTGAGATCACTGCATATTGGTTACAGGTTATTGTTATAATTCACACTGAGATCACTGCATATGGTGCACATGTCTTTCTGTTATTGTTATAATTCACACTGAGATCACTGCATATCGGTTACAGGTTATGTCACGGTTATAATTCAAAATCACTGTATCAGTTACAGGTTGAATTTCAATGAAACAAAGAAAATATATGGGTATCGGTTACAGGTTATGTCAAATAGATAAAACCACTGTATCAGTTACAGGTTATGTCAAGTATGATAAAACCACTGTATCAGTTACAGGTTGATGTCATTAACTCGAAAACCACTGTATCAGTTACAGGTTATGTCAAGTACGATAAAACCACTGTATCAGTTACAGGTTATGTCAAGTATGATAAAACCACTGTATCAGTTACAGGTTATGTCAAGTACGATAAAACCACTGTATCAGTTACAGGTTATGTCAAGTATGATAAAACCACTGTATTGGTTACAGGTTATGTCAAGTATGATAAAACCACTGTATCAGTTACAGGTTATGTCAAGTACCATAAAACCACTGTATCAGTTACAGGTTATGTCAAGTACGATAAAACCACTGTATTGGTTACAGGTTATGTCAAGTATGATAAAACCACTGTATCGGTTACAGGTTATGTCAAGTACGATAAAACCACTGTATCAGTTACAGGTTATGTCAAGTACGATAAAACCACTGTATTGGTTACAGGTTATGTCAAGTACGATAAAACCACTGTATCAGTTACAGGTTATGTCAAGTATGATAAAACCACTGTATCAGTTACAGGTTATGTCAAGTACGATAAAACCACTGTATCAGTTACAGGTTATGTCAAGTATGATAAAACCACTGTATTGGTTACAGGTTATGTCAAGTACGATAAAACCACTGTATCAGTTACAGGTTATGTCAAGTACGATAAAACCACTGTATCAGTTACAGGTTATGTCAAGTATGATAAAACCACTGTATCGTTACAGGTTATGTCAAGTACGATAAAACCACTGTATCAGTTACAGGTTATGTCAAGTATGATAAAACCACTGTATCAGTTACAGGTTATGTCAAGTATGATAAAACCACTGTATTGGTTACAGGTTATGTCAAGTACGATAAAACCACTGTATCAGTTATAGGTTATGTCAAGTACGATAAAACCACTGTATCAGTTACAGGTTATGTCAAGTATGATAAAACCACTGTATCAGTTACAGGTTATGTCAAGTATGATAAAACCACTGTATCAGTTATAGGTTATGTCAAGTACGATAAAACCACTGTATCAGTTACAGGTTATGTCAAGTACGATAATTAGATCGAATTAGTATTTGAGACGGAAGGTATGCAGGCTTTTCATTGTAATTATTACAAGACTGGAAATCGAGAAATAAGATCTAGTAAAAATAAAAAAGTTTTGTGTATTGGCGGCAAAACAATCTTTTTCCAATCAATTGAAAAACTGATTTGATTCAAGAGCTTATTCGCTTAGAACCTAAAGCAGGCTATTTGAAATCCACATGCAAAATATGGAGATTGTGGGGGAAGTGGTTCCTGAGATATGAGCAGTTTAAGTTATAGATGTTCAGCTTGATGTAATATATATGTGTGTGTGTGTGTATGTGTGTAGGAAAGTATGATATTAATATGTATTCTCTTTTGAATCTACTTTGATACAATTCTCAACTAGGGTATAAACAATAAACATGCTTGCTTCTTTTTTTTCTGAAGATGGCCCTGCCATACATGAGGTCTATTGGCAATTGCTCTACCACATCTTGAACATTTGAAAATATGAGCAGACAAATAGGAAATACACATACATAATGTGTTGGTAACCAAATACATGACCAAAGCAACTGTAATTGAAGTCTAAATGTCACCACTATTCTGATGAGTACGTGCAGGCTTTACGCCACACAAACCAAATTTTACAGTCGAGTCAAAAACAATGTGGTGGTGAGCAGGCTATTTGAAAATGTTTTTATACGTAATTGACATGACAATACGTTCACCTGTTTTTATAATGTAATTGACATGACAATACGTTCACCTGTTTTTATACGTAATTGACATGACAATACATTCACCTGTTTTTTATACGTAATTGACATAACAATACATTCACCTGTTTTTATACGTAATTGACATGACAATACGCTCACCTGTTTTTATACGTAATTGACATAATAATACGTTCACCTGTTTTTATACGTAATTGACATGACAATACGTTCACCTGTTTTTATAATGTGGTGTGACATAACAATACGTTCACCTGTTTTTATACGTAATTGACATGACAATGTGTTCACTTGTTTTTATACGTAATTGACATGGCAATTTGTTCACTTGTTTTATACGTAATTGACATGACAATACTTGACGTCCTCATCATCATATGAAAACACTACTTTCAATCATAAGATACATGAATACAATACGGACAAATGTAGCAATACTTGACATCCTCATCATCAAATTAAAAGTCTATTTTCAATCATAAGATACATGAATACAATACGGACAAATGTAGCAATACTTGGCATCCTCATCATCAAATTAAAAGTCTATTTTCAATCATAAGATACATGAATACAATACGGACAAATGTAGCAATACTTGACATCCTCATCATCATATTAAACTCTATTTTCAATCATAAGATACATGAATACAATATGGACAAAAGTAGCAATACTTGGCATCCTAATCATCATATTAAAACACTACTTTCAAGTATAAGATACATGAATACAATAGGGACAAATGGAGCAATACTTGACATCCTCATCATCATATTAAACTCTATTTTCAATCATAAGATACATGAATACAATATGGACAAAAGTAGCAATACTTGGCATCCTAATCATCATATTAAAACACTACTTTCAAGTATAAGATACATGAATACAATACGGACAAATGTAGCAATACTTGACATCCTCATCATCATATTAAAACACTACTTTCAAGTATAAGATACATGAATACAATACGGACAAATGGAGCAATACTTGGCATCCTCATCATCATATTAAAACACTACTTTCAAGGAATAAGATACGTGAATACAATACGGACAAAAGTAGCAATACTGCATATCCTCATCATCATATTATAACTCTACTTTCAATCATAAGATACAATGCCAGCCCTTACAAAGGGATCTACTAATTTGGCAGCCTTGTCGTGAGGAACAGTACCATGCCTTATAAAGGGATATACTAATTTGCAGCCTTGTCGTGAGGAACAGTGCATTGTCAGCCCTTATAAAGGGATATACTAATTTGGCAGCCTTGTCGTGAGGAACAGTGCCATGCCAGCCCTTATAAAGGGATATACTAATTTGGCAGCCTTGTCGTGAGGAACAGTGCAATGTCAGCCCTTATAAAGGGATATACTAATTTGGCAGCCTTGTCGTGAGGAACAGTGCCATGCCTTATAAAGGATATACTAATTTGCAGCCTTGTCGTGAGGAACAGTGCAATGTCAGCCCTTATAAAGGGATATACTAATTTGGCAGCCTTGTCGTGAGGAACAGTACCATGCCTTATAAAGGGATATACTAATTTGGCAGCCTTGTCGTGAGGAACAGTGACATCCCTTATAAAGGGATATACCAATTTGGCAGCCTTGTCGCGAGGAACAGTGCCATTCCAGTCCTTATAAAGGTATCTACTAATTTGGCAGCCTTGTCGTGAGGAACAGTGCCATGCCTTATAAAGGGGTATAAATTTGGGGTCGTGAGGAACAGTACCAATTTGGCAGCCTTGTCGTGAGGAACAGTACCATGCCTTATAAAGGTATCTACTAATTTGGCAGCCTTGTCGTGAGGAACAGTGCCATGCCTTATAAAGGTATCTACTAATTTGGCAGCCTTGTCGTGAGGAACAGTGCCAGCCTTATAAAGAACTAATTTGGCAGCCTTGTCGTGAGGAACAGTGCCAGCCCTTATAAAGGGATCTACTAATTTGGCAGCCTTGTCGTGAGGAACAGTGCCATGCCTTATAAACGTATCTACTAATTTGGCAGCTTTGGCAGCCTCGTCGTGAGGAACAGTGACCATTCCAGGCCTTATAAAGGGTTATACTAATTTGGCAGCCTTGTCGTGAGGAACAGTACCATAAAGGGATATACCAATTTGGCAGCCTTGTCGTGAGGAACAGTGCCAGCCCTTATAAAGGTTCTACTAATTTGGCAGCCTTGTCGTGAGGAACAGTGCCAGCCCTTATAAACGTATCTACTAATTTGGCAGCCTTAGTCGTGAGGAACAGTACCATTCCAATTTGTCCTTATAAACGGTATCTACTAATTTGGCAGCCTTGTCGTGAGGAACAGTGCCAGGAACAATGCCAGCCCTTATAAAGGTCTCTACTAATTTGGCAGCTTAGTCAATGCCAGGATACAATTTGGCAGCCTTGTCGTGATTGCCAGCCCTTATAAAGGGATATACCTTTGGCATAAACAGTGCCAGCCTTTATAAAGGGATATAATTTGGCAGCCTTGTCGTGAGGAACAGTGCCATGTCAGCCCTTATAAAGGGATATACTAATTTGGCAGCTTTGTCGTGAAGAACAGTGCCAGCCTTTATAAAAGGATGGCAGCCTTGTCGTGAGGAACAGTGCCCTTATAAAGGGATCTACTAATTTGGCAGCTTTGTCGTGAGGAACAGTGACCATGCCTTATAAAGGGATATACTAATTTGGCAGCCCTGTCGTGAGGAACAGTGCCATGCCTTATAAAGGGATATACTAATTTGGCAGCCTTGTCGTGAGGAACAGTGCCATGCCTTATAAAGGGGATATACTAATTTGGCAGCCTTGTCGTGAGGAACAGTGCCAATGTCAGCCCTTATAAAGGGATATACTAATTTGCCCTTATAAACGTATCTACTAATTTGGCAGCCTGTCGTGAGGAACAGTGCCAATGTCAGCCCTTATAAAGGGATATACTAATTTGGTAGCCCTGTCGTGAGGAACAGTACCATGCCTTATAAAGGTATCTACTAATTTGGCAGCTTTGTCGTGAGGAACAGTGCCAATGCCTTATAAAGGTATCTATCTAAATTTGGCAGCCCTGTCGTGAGGAACAGTGCCATGCCTTATAAAGGATCTATTTGGCAGCTTACTAATTTTCCAGTCCTTATAAACGTATCAGCCTTGTCGTGAGGAACAGTGCCATTCCAGTCCTTATAAAGGTATCTACAGTAATTTGGCAGCCCTGTCGTGAGGAACAGTGCCATGCCTTATAAAGGGATATACTAATTTGGCAGCCCTGTCGTGAGGAACAGTGCCATGCCTATAAAGGGATATACTAATTTGGTAGCCTTGTCGTGAGGAACAGTGCCAGCCCTTATAAAGGGATATACCAATTTGGCAGCCTTGTCGTGAGGAACAGTGCCATGCCAGCCCTTATAAAGGGATATACCAATTTGGCAGCCCTGTCGTGAGGAACAGTGCCATGCCAGCCCTTATAAAGGTATCTACTAATTTGGCAGCCTTGTCGTGAGGAACAGTGCCATGCCAGCCTACTAATATAAAGGCCATTCCAGTCCTTATATACTACTAATTTGGCAGCCTTGTCGTGAGGAACAGTGCCATGCCAGCTACTAATTTGGTATAAACAGGATCTACTAATTTGGCAGCCTTGTCGTGAGGAACAGTGCCAGCCAGCCCTAAAGGGATAACTAATTTGGGTCGTGATCTACTATAAAGGATTGGCAGCCTTGTCGTGAGGAACAGTGCCAGCTCTTATAAAGGGATCCAGCCTTGTCTTAAGAACAGTGCAATGGCCCTTATAAAGGGGATCTACTAATTTGGCAGCCTTGTCGTGAGGAACAGTGCAATGCCAGCCCTTATAAAGGGATCTACTAATTTGGCAGCCTTGTCGTGAGGAACAGTGCCAGCCCTTATAAAGGTATCTACTAATTTGGCAGCCTTGTCGTGAGGAACAGTACAATGCCAGCCCTTATAAAGGGATCTACTAATTTGGCAGCCTTGTAGTGAGGAACAGTGCCAGCCTTTATATAGGGGTCTACTAAATGTAGATTGTAATTTTTTTTTAAGACACTAGGGACACAGTGCATAAGAAACAATTTTTGTAGAGTGTTTAGAGATTGATAGATGAATAGAAAGATACATGAGATGGAGAGAAAAGTAAAGATGTCAGTAAATAAGATGGTCAGTGGAAGAATAGTAGCAAGTACAAGTTTACATAGATAGAATATTTTGGTTGTTTGATTTGATTTACCCACATCCACAACTATGGTGATCTTGGGGTTTTTGGTAGGATTTTTAAATTTTGCCATGGGATCTTTAACGTGCACAGTGTTGTGATCTGTACACGGGACCTCCTTTTTATCGTCCGTCTCCGATGTGACTAGGTGTCGATCCACCTAATTGGACCAGGAGAGTAGATATTGCTCGAAAAAACTAACGAAAACGAAAATTGTTCAACCTTTTTGTTGAGAGGCCGACACCCTGCCTCTGGACTACCATGTCTTCAGGTGCAAAGATAAAAATAGATTATAAACATGAGTAAGAGGAAGAGATATATATTATAAACATGAGTAAGAGGAAGAGATATATATATTATAAACATGAGTAAGAGGAAGAGATATACATTATAAACATGAGTAAAAGGAAGAGATATACATTATAGACATGAGTAAGAGGAAGAGATATAGATTATAAACATGAGTAAGAGGAAGAGATATATATTATAAACATGAGTAAGAGGAAGAGATATATATTATAAACATGAGTAAGAGGAAGAGATATATATTATAAACATGAGTAAGAGGAAGAGATATATATTATAAACATGAGTAAGAGGAATAGATATATGTATTATAGACTTGAGTAAGAGGAAGAGATATATATTATAGACTTGAGTAAGAGGAAGAGATATATATTATAAACATGAGTAAGAGGAAGAGATATATATATTATAAACATGAGTAAGAGGAAGAGATATATATTATAAACATGAGTAAGAGGAAGAGATATATATTATAGACTTGAGTAAGAGGAAGAGACATATGTATTATTGACATGAGTAAGAGGAAGAGATATACATTATAGACTTGAGTAAGAGGAAGAGATATATATATAAACATGAGTAAGAAGAAGAGATATATATTATGAACATGAGTAAGAGGAAGAGATATATATTATAAACATGAGTAAGAGAAGAGATATATATTATAAACATGAGTAAGAGGAAGAGATATATATTATAAACATGAGTAAGAGGAAGAGATATACATTATATACATGAGTAAGAGGAAGAGATATATATTATAGACATACGTAAGAGGAAGAGATATAATATATTATAGACATGAGTAAGAGGAAGACTAGAGATATATATTATAGACATAAGTAAGAGGAAGAGATATATATTATAGACATAAGTAAGAGGAAGAGATATATATTATAGACATAAGTAAGAGGAAGAGATATAATATATTATAGACATTGAGTAAAAGGAAGAGATATATATTATAGACATACGTAAGAGGAAGAGATATATATTATAGACATACGTAAGAGGAAGAGATATATATTATAGACATAACTAAGAGGAAGAAATATATATTATAGACATGAGTAAGAGGAAGAGATATATATTATAGACTTTAGTAAGAGGAAGAGATAAGTAGATATGGGTACAGATGTGGAATTCAACAAAGGTTCATAAGCCTTATCTAATACATGTATAATGTATGTCTTAAATGAAATACGTTGCCCAATCTGAGCAACAAAAAAGAGAGGGTGGAAAAGGGGGGGGGGCAAAAGATAAAAAGAGAGAAACATCAAGAAAGATAAAGAAATCAAGATAAAAAAACACAAAAAGGTTGGTATGTTTGGTATAACCACTGCCAACCACCATATTGAAAGGGACACGTGCTGGGAAATGTGGGGGAAAGCCTGACACTAGTGACACGCCGTACATTTGTGTTGATGTTACATTAGATCTATACTTAATGAAAGGGGGGAGAGTGACGATGAGAAAAGTGTCCACACATACAGACTGTAGTTTGTGTCCACACATACAGACTGTAGTTTGTGTTCACACATACAGACTGTAGTTTGTGTCCACACATACATACTGTAGTTTGTGTTCACACACATACATACTGTAGTTTGTGTTCACACATACATAGTTTGTGTAACACATTGGTTTGTGTTCACACATACATACTGTAGTTTGTGTTCACACATACATACTGTAGTTTGTGTTCACACACATACAGACTGTAGTTTGTGTTCACACATACATACTGTAGTTTGTGTTCTTTTATACATATTGTAGTTTGTGTTCACACATACAGATTAGTTTGTGTTCACACATACATACTGTAGTTTGTGTTCACACACATACATATTGTAGTTTGTGTTCACACATACATATTGTAGTTTGTGTTCACACATACATATTGTAGTTTGTGTTCACACATACATACAGTTTGTGTTCACAATTAGAACTGGTATATGTTACAGTTTGTGTTCACACATACATATTGTAGTTTGTGTTCACACACATACATACATAGTTTGTGTTCACACATACATACTGTAGTTTGTGTTCACACATACAGAGCTGTAGTTTGTGTTCACACATACATACTGTAGTTTGTGTTCACACATACAGAATTGTAGTTTGTGTTCACACATACAGACTGTAGTTTGTGTTCACACATACAGATTGTAGTTTGTGTTCACACATACATACTGTAGTTTGTGTTCACACATACAGACTGTAGTTTGTGTTCACACATACATACTGTAGTTTGTGTTCACACATACAGACTGTAGTTTGTGTCCACACATACAGACTGTAGTTTGTGTTCACACATACATACTGTAGTTTGTGTTCACACATACAGACTGTAGTTTGTGTCCACACATACATACTGTAGTTTGTGTTCACACATACATACTGTAGTTTGTGTTCACACATACATACTGTAGTTTGTGTCCACACATACATACTGTAGTTTGTGTCCATACATACATACTGTAGTTTGTAGTTCTTTGCAACAGATCTTTCGCTAACACTGACGACAGGGATATAGATTCTACCTTTTAAAAAATCGGTGGTAAAGATTAAGAACAACTATTTTAGCAATGTAACTTAACTTTTCATTATTGGAGTGTTTAACTGGTCTCTTGAAAGGTAATATAAATTTCCGTTCCTGACAACTGACAGCTTGCATTCACTTGTGTTAGAAACCAAGGCTTGGTGTACATGCACAGTACACGTATAATAATAATAATAATAATCTCCTCCACATGACGGTACATTGGTGTTGTTTCCACAGATATCAATATATATATATTACAAAAAAATCCCATCTGTGTGCATTGTGCCCATGAGACTAAAAGTTTGATACCAAAAATCCCATCTGTATGCATTGTGCCCATGAGACTAAAAGTTTGATACCAAAAATCCCATCTGTATGCATTGTGCCCATGAGACTAAAAGTTTGATACAAAAATCCCATCTGTATGCATTGTGCCCATAAGACTAAAAGTTAGACAAAAAAGTTGTCTTTTTGTGCCAGACATTTCTCAACTGTGTGATTTTTTCTTCCTGGTGTGCATGCATATACATGCACAGCTTACTGAATCGGAGTCAAGGTGGGAAATGCCTGTTTGATATGTGTCTGTGTGTGTGTGTGTGTGTGTGTGTGTGTGTGTATATTTGTGTGTGTTTGAGAGTGGATGTTTGTCACTCAATGTTTCTTTGATCCACCTAAATGAAAGCATTTGCCCGTATCTATACATATATAGTGGTTTACGGATCAGTTAACACGTAACATTGCTATTAATACATGCGACGTATGTGTATCTTATGATGTGCTGCAGACAATTTACCATAACCTTTGTGAACCCTGCAATTTCCCCCTCTCAGTTGACATGTTTCTATTTAGCTATTATCTCATCATTCATTGTTTATATGTGAATACCATCTCAGTTGTATGTTTCTATTTAGCTATTATCTCATCATTCATTGTTTATATGTGAATACCACCTCAGTTGTATGTTTCTATTTAGCTATTATCTCATCATTCATTGTTTATATGTGAATACCATCTCAGTTGTATGTTTCTATTTAGCTATTATCTCATCATTCATTGTTTACATGTGAATACCATCTCAGTTGTATGTTTCTATGTAGCTATTATCTCATCATTCATTGTTTACATGTGAATACCATCTCAGTTGTATGTTTCTATTTAGCTATTATCTCATCATTCATTGTTTATATGTGAATACCATCTCAGTTGTATGTTTCTATTTAGCTATTATCTCATCATTCATTGTTTACATGTGAATACCATCTCAGTTGTATGTTTCTATTTAGCTATTATCTCATCATTCATTGTTTATGTGAATACCATCTCAGTTGTATGTTTATTTAGCTATTATCTCATCATTCATTGTTTACATGTGAATACCATCTCAGTTGTATGTTTCTATGTAGCTATTATCTCATCATTCATTGTTTACATGTGAATACCATCTCAGTTGTATGTTTCTATGTAGCTATTATCTCATCATTCATTGTTTACATGTGAATACCATCTCAGTTGATATGTTTCTATCTAGCTATTATCTCATCATTCATTGTTTACATGTGAATACCATCTCAGTTGTATCTTTCTATGTAGCTATTATCTCATCATTCATTGTTTACATGTGAATACCATCTCAGTTGATATGTTTCTATGTAGCTATTATCTCATCATTCATTGTTTACATGTGAATACCATCTCAGTTGTATGTTTCTATGTAGCTATTATCTCATCATTCATTGTTTACATGTGAATACCATCTCAGTTGTATGTTTCTATCTAGCTATTATCTCATCATTCATTGTTTACATGTGCATGCCATCTCAGTGGTATGTTTCTATGTAGCTATTATCTCATCATTCATTGTTTACATGTGCATGCCATCTCAGTTGTATGTTTCTATGTAGCTATTATCTCATCATTCATTGTTTACATGTGAATACCATCTCAGTTGTATGTTTCTATCTAGCTATTATCTCATCATTCATTGTTTACATGTGCATGCCATCTCAGTGGTATGTTTCTATCTAGCTATTATCTCATCATTCATTGTTTACATGTGCATGCCATCTCAGTGGTATGTTTCTATGTAGCTATTATCTCATCATTCATTGTTTACATGTGCATGCCATCTCAGTTGTATGTTTCTCATGTAGCTATTATCTCATCATTCATTGTTTACATGTGCATGCCATCTCAGTTTATCTAGCTATTATCTCATCATTCATTGTTTACATGTGCATGCCATCTCAGTTGTATGTTTCTATCTAGCTATTATCTCATCATTCATTGTTTACATGTGCATGCCATCTCAGTTGTATGTTTCTATTCTATTATCTCATCATTCATTGTTTACATGTGCATGCCATCTCAGTGGTATGTTTCTATCTTATTTTTATGCCATTGTTGTAGTTTGATATCTCATTGTTTAATTCACTTTTTGGGTGCTCAGATCGGCAAACCAACTGCATTCCAGACTTAAGGGGCTCCTACTGAATTTTCACTTTTTTTCCCACAATGCATTTTTGGCATTTTTTTTGTATATGCCAATGTGTTGCTTGCATCTAAGTTACTATGTAAATGTGGGAAAAATTATTCATGTTAACGGCCATCTTTGATTTCCGAAATTTAAAATCTTAAAATCTCAAAAAGTATATGGGCTAACAATGAAATTCTTTCAGACATATCTTTAAACCCTTAAATTATGACATATTTAATTTATCTCAGCATTGTTTTAAATGTGCTTGTTGTTCATAATTTTGTATATTTTGATTTTAAAGGTGTACAAAAGATATGAAAATCAAAATAAACCAGTGAAAATCTCTAGTTTAACAAATACTAGTCTAGTTTGAAATTTCAACACTTGCATGAATACTTTCTGAGATTTTAAGATTTTGCGTTGTATGCTAAAATCCATCTTTTGACTTTGAAATTTCAACTTTCTTCTCCTATGATACAGCCACCATTTAGTACCTTTTCAGGCTTTATATAAAAAAATCAACTGATGAATTCTAAAGATGAAAGCATTCTAGCCCAAGACTCTACTTTGACCATCAGATGAAATGTTCATCTGAGTTCATATATGTGTTGATACATATACATACAAAGATACATGTATATATTTATTAGTCTCATTTCCATATACATTTTATGGTACGCTAGTGAGTGATATCCCTATATATTTATATATATATATACATTTATACATATTACTCTTTATATATGCAAAGTGAGACATACACCAATGTTTACAATTTTTTGATATTCATATCAACATCATATTCATAGTTTAAAACTTAACCTTTATGTAACAAATTTTAGCTATTTATAGCAACATCATAGTTTACAGCATAACCTTTATGTAACAAATTTTAGATATTTATATCAAAATTATATTTATAGTTTACAGCTTAACCTTTATGTTATGTAACAAATTTTAGATATTTATATCAACATTCTCCTTTGGCGTTCTTAATTTGTTGTATTGGGCATGCTTTAATCTTTCTCATGCTCTTCATTGCTCCCCAGAAACAGCTTTTGATTTCCTTCAACCTTGATAGCTTTTTTGAAGTATTTGTCCAAACTTTTCCCATTGTTCCAGTTTTGCTTTCCTTGCTTCTTCTTTGGCGATAGTTCTTTTATTCACATAATCTGTCCTATCCTCTGGTCTCTTTGTTTGCAAGTATCTCTCCTAGGCATCCTTCTTTTCTTTAATCTTAGTCTTGACATTCTCATTCCACCATGCTGTTCTTTTCCTATCTCTTCTAATTTGTTTCATACCACAGACCTCTTCAGTACAACTGAGGAATGTTTCTTTATACATTTGCCACTTTTCTTCTATTGTGCTATCATTCAAATCCACCTGCCTTTCACTGATAAATCTTTTATCCTAGATTGTATACCTCTTTTACTATTGGTTTATTTAGTTCCTCTATTTTGAGTTTAGTAGCTTTCTTCTTTCTATTCTGTTTGTTTTCTTCAGTCAGTAATCTCATTTTGGCAATCACTAGGTGATGATCACTAAATATTTCTGCTCCTCTGTTTACTCGTGCATCCAATGAACTGTAAAAAAGGGATCTGCTAACTATTATGTAGTCTATAATTGACTTTTTAACACCTGTTTTCATTTACTCTTGTATATTTGTCGATGTCTTTATGAGGAAAAAAGGTGTTGGCTATTTTCATGTTATTCTTTAAGCAAAAATCTATTGGTATTTCAGCTTAACCTTTACATTACAAATTTTAGATATTTATGTTAAGATTATGGTTTACAGCTTAACCTTTATGTAAGAAATTTTAGATATTTATATTAAGATTATAGTTTACAGCTTAACATTTATGTTATGTTACAAATTTTAGATATTTATATTAAGATTATAGTTTACAGCTTAACCTTTATGTAACAAATTTTAGATATTAAAATCAACATCATAGTTAACATCTTAACCATTATGTAACAAATTTAAAATATTTATATCAACATCATAGTTTACATCTTAACCTTTATGTTATGTTACAAATTTTAGATATTTATATCAACATTATAGTTTACATCTTAACCTTTATGTTATGTTACAAATTTTAGATATTTATATCAACATTATAGTTTACATCTTAACCTTTATGTTATGTTACAAATTTTAGATATTTATATCAACATTATAGTTTACATCTTAACCTTTATGTTATGTTACACATTTTAGATATTTATATCAACATCATAGTTTACATCTTAACCGTTATGTTATGTTACAAATTTTAGATATTTATATCAACATTATAGTTTACTACAGCTTAACCTTTATGTTACACATTTTAGATATTTATTATAATTTATATCAACATTATAGTTTGCAGCTTAACCTTTATGTTACACATTTTAGATATTTATATCAACATTATAGGCCTACTTTACATATTAGCCTTTATGTTACAAATTTTAGATATTTATTATAATTTATATCAACATTATAGTTTACAGCTTAACCTTTATGTTACAAATTTTAGATATTTATATCAACATCATAGCTTACATTTTAACCTTTGTTATAAATCTCAGATAATTATATCAACATTATAGTTTACAGTTTATGTTGCAAATTTTAGATATTTATATCAACATTATAGTTTACAGCTTAACTTTTACGATATTTATATCAACATCATAGTTTACATCTTAACCTTTATCTTACAAATTTTAGATATTAATATCAACATCCTAGTTTACAGCTTAACAATTATGTTACAAATTTTAGATATATATATCAACATTATAGTTTACACCTTAACTTTTACGATATTTATATCAACATCATAGTTTACATCTTAACCTTTATCTTACAAATTTTAGATATTAATATCAACATCCTAGTTTACAGCTTAACCTTTATGTAATAAATGTTAGATATTTATATCATTATAGTTTACATCTTAACCGTTATGAGACAAATTTTAGATATTTATATCAACATTATAGTTTACATCTTAACCTTTATGTAACAAATTTTAGCTATTTATAGCAACATTATAGTTTACATTACATCATAACCTTTATGTTACAAATTTTAGACATTTATATCAACATCACAGTTTATAGCTTAACCTTTATGTTACAAATTTTAGATATTTATATCAACATCATAGTTTACATCTTAAACTTTGTTATAAATCTTAGATATTTATATCAGCATCATAGTTTACATCTTAACCTTTGTTATAAATGTTAGATATTTATATCAACATCATAGTGTATATCTTAACCTTTATGTTACCAATTGTGGACATTTATATCAACATCATAATTTACAGCTTAACCTTTATGTTCTAAATTTTAGATATTTATATCAACATCATAGTTTACAGCTTAACCTCTATGTTACAAAAATACATTTCTTACAACACACATCTTTCTCAAGCCAGACAGCTATATAACTTCAACGTTGTAGATTTCACTGTTAGCCATGTATATTTTTCAATATAAAATATCTCAAAATAAGGCTTCAGGTTATGTCTCACTTTGCCAATTTCCTTCTCCTTTCTTTCTTCAATTGCCATATCAACAATTAGTGAGGGACTTTGTGGTGTTTGAAGTTTTGGTTTTGTGTTGTCTATTGTCTATGACATGACACGTTACACTGTACCAAATCATGCACGCAAAAACAGACAGACAATAAAAAACATAAACTCATTTCGATCATGCTGGACAAAGTGTTTTTATTTCTTAAACGAGGTCAAAAGGATGGTTAACTGCCCAGTCTAACATATTTTAAATGTACATTTCTTTAAACGAGGTCAAAAAGATGGTTAACTGCCCAGTCTAACCTATTTTTAATGTACATTTCTTATAAACGAGATCAAAAACATTATATCTTACTTCATTTCAACGAAGACGTTTTTAGTTTTACTCGATGAAAAGTAGATACAACCAAATATTCTTATCCTCGCATGCATACTATTTGCACAAAGACACAATCTATGTAGCAACGAATGGTAGCAGGAATTAACAGCCAATCCATCTGAATGCTTATGTTCAGCATTGACCAATCAGAGAACATTGGGTGTTATTTCTAGGGATTCATCAGATATGTTACGGTTAATCTCCAACTCTTTTTCACATGTGAATGAGAAGACAACAAAGTGAGGAGAGTATAAGCGAGAGTTGAGGCTTTCATCTCCATGCAGCCAAGAGCAACAGAGTGGATTTTATTCTTAAACTTAGACAGACCATTTCAAGTGTTAATGATGTACATAGGATGATCCTTTGATAAAGAGATAATGCAAAAGAAATTTAAGCTGTAAATACTGAATATTAGTAATACAATCAGTAATCTCTACCAATAATATCCTTAAACATGATAGCATAGGTTGTTTTAATAAAAGTCGTAATAAAAGACGCTGGAGATGGTTAGGTCACATTCTGCGGACGAGCAAGTCATGGCACCCACAAAGTAAAACAATCAAGAGGCATGCCCTAAGCAGGCTGGAAGAAAATTATTGATGATGAAAGAACAAGAGCAGGGAAAACTTGAAACCAGTTGAAATGGCTTGCTCAGGACAGGGTTGAAAGTTAAAGTTAAATGGAGGCATTTTACTGGTGCCCTAAGCTTAACAGAGAGTCTATGAGTATATACATTAAATTATATAACTTATTTCTTCTTTCTTTCTTCCTTTATCATCAGTTCCCATTCTACCTTTCGGTATATGGGACAACTTATCTCAATGTAATAAATTTTGTATGCATATTTTCTACAAAATGAAATCATATTTAAATACATTTTTTCAGACAATAGTCTTAATATTAAAATTGAAATAGATATACATGTATACGTCTCCCTCCCCCACCCCCTTTCTTCTTTCTGGCAATAAACCTAATTCGATTTTGAGCAGCAATGAGTAACACAGGTTAATCAGGACAAGGGGTAGACAAGCCAATGGAATAAAGCTGTAGCAATTTCTATTAACTATTAAGCAACATTCATTGAACATCAATACAATTCGTTTTGACAGTGAAATCATTTGCCTTGTCAACAAGTGTCTCTACAGCACATGAGTACAACTTGTTTGTTTCAACATATGGGCAGCTTGTGTGCTAAAGAAAATAAACCAACAAAGCAGCAAGTTTCACGTAACTGAGACATGTATGTCTAGGACAGAAACTTTTCTAATGATAATTTCTCTGACTGGCTGGCTGTCAACAGGAAACGTGAAATGGCCATGCCATAAAGCCTGCTTCCTCTGCGATAAATTTCTACACATAACCAGGTACACGACTACATGACATTTATCATATATATACATGTTCTATTCAGGCACAGCTGATCTGCAGATGAAAACAAATCGCCACGCGTGTTCTTTTTTATAAAATGATATACATATATATTATACTTGATGTAACAAACTATCACAATTTTTAAGATCATTGTTTTTGGTCCTTATGAGGATGGCGGCCCCTTCGCTTACGAATGCGACTTCTGATGCGTCTTATTTTGTTCAGTCGTTGTTGAGAGCGATTTTTCAGATCCTCCTTGCCCTCCTTGTAGAGTTCTCTCAGAGAGTGTCCTTCCGGCACTGGCTCCATTTTTCCTTCTTTTCGCAGATATCTAGTTTGAATAAAATCAAAATGAAACATAAATTATCAGAAAGTAATAATAATGATAGTAACAATAATGTACATTTTTATTGCGCACTCATGTCTACTAATAAGGATAAGGCTCTAGACACATTGCATTCTTCATAGATATATGATATACATAATGAATAACATACATCAAGTTACAAGAATGTAGCATAAAACTGCTTAGCTTTGTGTAATGTTCAGATTAAAAAAGGGATCAGATTTTTCTTGTTTAGTTTCTCACAAAAGGAAGGAGGAACAAATTTTGAAAAGATTATCCAACCATCTTACTTCCACCGCTTGTTCAAAAGGACACGAGTGATGGATCATTCGCACTTATGTTACAGAGATAGAGAAATAGATAAGTAAATAGATAGCCAGATAGATAGAACAACTAAAAAATAGATGTATAAGATAGCATGAGAAATGTGTCCTGAATTCAATCTTAATTTGTGACATATGTCAGAAATGACTGCGTCCTGCCATACACATGGACTATACAATTGAATCAATGCCTGGAACAGATCCAAATTCAATGAACCATCAGTCATCACAGATGTTTACTATTCAATGAAAGATCAGTAATTAAAGATGTTCACTATTCAATGAAAGATCAGTAATTAAAGATGTTCACTATTCAATGAAAGATCAGTCATCACAGATATTTACTATTCAATGAAAGATCAGTCATCACAGATATTTACTATTCAATGAAAGATCAGTCATCACAGATATTTACTATTCAATGAAAGATCAGTCGTCACAGATATTTACTATTCAATGAAAGATCAGTAATTAAAGATGTTTACTATTCAATAAAAGATCAGTAATTAAAGGTGTTTACTATTCAATGAAAGATCAGTCATCACAGATGTTTACTATTCAATGAAAGATCAGTAATTAAAGATGTTCACTATTCAATGAAAGATCAGTCATCACAGATATTTACTATTCAATGAAAGATCAGTAATTAAAGATGTTCACTATTCAATGAAAGATCAGTAATTAAAGATGTTTACTATTCAATGAAAGATCAGTAATTAAAGATGTTTACTATTCAATGAAAGATCAGTAATTAAAGATGTTTACTATTCAATGATCAGTCATCACAGATATTTACTATTCAATGAAAGAACAGTAATGAAAGACGTTTACTATTCAATTAAAGATCAGTAATTAAAGGTGTTTACTATTCAATGAAAGATCAGTCATCACAGATATTTACTATTCAATGAAATATCAGTCATCACAGATATTTACTATTCAATGAAAGATCAGTCATCACAGATATTTACTATTCAATGAAAGAACAGTAATGAAAGACGTTTACTATTCAATTAAAGATCAGTAATTAAAGGTGTTTACTATTCAATGAAAGATCAGTAATTAAAGGCGTTTACTATTCAATGAAAGATAAGTAATTAAAGATGTTTACTATTCAATGAAAGATCAGTAATTAAAGGTGTTTACTATTCAATGAAAGATCAGTAATTAAAGGTGTTTACTATTCAATGAAAGATCAGTAATTAAAGGTGTTTACTATTCAATGAAAGATCAGTAATTAAAGGTGTTTACTATTCAATGAAAGATCAGTAATTAAAGTGTTTACTATTCAATGAAAGATCAGTAATTACAGATGTTTACCATTCAATGAAAGATCAGTAATTAAAGGTGTTTACTATTCAATGAAAGATCAGTAATTAAAGGTGTTTACTATTCAATGAAAGATCAGTAATTAAAGGTGTTTACTATTCAATGAAAGATCAGTAATTACAGGTGTTTACTATTCAATGAAAGATCAGTAATTACAGATGTGTACTATTCAATGAAAGATCAGTCATCACATATTTTTTACTAGTCAATGAAAGATCAGTCATCAAAGGTGTTTACTATTCAAGAAAAAATCAGTCATCAAAGATATTTACTATCAGACATCTTAAAAAAGTCAACAAACCTGATCACTAGATTAGTTCCGCCAAGTGTGACAGTGTATCTGGCTGGTGTGGCCAACTTGTACATCAAATAGGCCAGCGCTACATCACCCAGGCCACCGGAGCGGAAAGGAGATATGATGCGATCACTGAAATTCCAGTTCTCCAGGTAAGGTACAATGTCAATACCACTGTTTGAACACAGAGGAAACAAGAAGAGGTCTTGGATAAGATAAATCTGTAATACCCCATAGAAAACAAGAAGAGGTCTTGGATAAGGAAACAATGTCCCATAGAAGAGGTCTTGGATAAGATAAATCTGTAATGTCCCATAGGAAACAAGAAACAAGAAAATCTGAGTCCCATAGGAAACAAGAAGAGGTCTTGGATAAGATAAATCTGTAATGTCCCATAGGAAACAAGAAGAGGTCTTGGATAAGATAAATCTGTAATGTCCCATAGGAAACAAGAAGAGGTCTTGGATAAGATAAATCTGTAATGCCCCATAGGAAACAAGAAGAGGTCTTGGATAAGATAAATCTGTAATGTCCCATAGGAAACAAGAAGAGGTCTTGGATAAGATAAATCTGTAATGTCCCATAGGAAACAAGAAGAGGTCTTGGATAAGATAAATCTGTAATGTCCCATAGGAAACAAGAAGAGGTCTTGGATAAGATAAATCTGTAATACCCCATAGGAAACAAGAAGAGGTCTTGGATAAGATAAATCTGTAATGTCCCATAGGAAACAAGAAGAGGTCTTGGATAAGATAAATCTGTAATGTCCCATAGGAAACAAGAAGAGGTCTTGGATAAGATAAATCTGTAATGCCCCATAGGAAACAAGAAGAGGTTTTGGATAAGATAAATCTGTAATGTCCCATAGGAAACAAGAAGAGCTCTTGGATAAGATAAATCTGTAATGTCCCATAGGAAACAAGAAGAGGTCTTGGATAAGATAAATCTGTAATACCCCATAGGAAACAAGAAGAGGTCTTGGATAAGATAAATCTGTAATGTCCCATAGGAAACAAGAAGAGGTCTTGGGTAAGATAAATCTGTAATGTCCCATAGGAAACAAGAAGAGCTCTTGGATAAGATAAATCTGTAATGCCCCATAGGAAACTTCCTTTTTTTTTTTTACAATTCAAATACATAAAGGCATAGGTGTATACTGCCCATAATGTTAACAGTCATAAGTAAAACATTACAATCACCTGGATTTACAGGCAGAAAAAGACTGGACGTCAATTCATAGCAATAGTCTTTACTATAACATTACTTTCTGATGCTTTTAATAGTTTTATTGGAATAACTGCTCCTCAAAATTTGATTGCTTTTAACTCATGTTAATAAGGCAACATCTGCTGCACATCTCTGTTTCCCCCATCCCCTAAAACAAAACCCAATAAAACCTTGAGACAACGTGACAATTTAAAAAAAACCCCAATAAAACCTTGAGACAACGGACAATTAAAAAAACAAACAATAAAACCTTGAAACAACGTGACAATTTAAAAAACCCAATAAAACATTGAGACAACGTGACAATTTAAAAAAAAACCAATAAAACATTGAGACAACGTGACAATTAAAAAAAAACCCAATAAAACTTTGAGACAACGTGACAATTAAAAAACCCCAATAAAACCTTGAGACAACGTCACAATTTAAAAAAAAAACCCAATAAAACCTTGAGACAACGTGACAATTAAAGAACCCAATAAAACCTTGAGACAACGTGACAATTAAAAAACCCAATACAACCTTGAGACAACGTCACAATTTAAATAAAAACAATAAAACCTTGAGACAACGTGACAATTAAAAAACCCAATAAAACCTTGAGACAACGTGACAATTAAAAAAACCCAACAAAACCTTGAGACAACGTTACAATTTTTTAAAAACCCAATAAAACCTTGAGACAACGTGATAATTAAAAAAAAGTAAAACAAAATGCCAGAAAAAAATAATTCTAAGTCACGTGGAGGTTTTAAGAAATCTATTCAATATGATGCAAAATATGTTGTTCTTCTTGTCGTCTCTTAACTGTTTAAGGGGCTTGGGGGGGGGGGGGGGGGGGCGGGGGGGGAATAGGGAAGAAGAAGAAATCAGAGGAGGAGGAGGAGGAAGCAACAATGTTAATCTTAAAATTACCACTACAATTATAAAGAGAAACAAATTATTTTTCAAAAGAAGAAACCAATACGCAAAGAAAGATACAAAAAGGTAAAAGTAAAAAATAAGACCTCCCTCATCTCATTTCTCCCCTGAATCATTGTCATACTCCTATTCAAGAAGTCCTTAAGAAAAAGGTAAGTTATGAATAAAAGGACATGAAATACGTATTAACGTAAAAAAGGCAAGTTATGAATAGAAGGACGTGAAATATGTATTAACGTAAGAAAAGGCAAGTTATGAATAGAAGGACGTGAAATACGTATTAACGTAAGAAAAGGCAAGTTGTGAATAGAAGGACGTGAAATACGTATTAACGTAAGAAAAGGCAAGTTATGAATAGAAGGACGTGAAATACGTATTAACGTTCCGATAGAAACAAAGAGGAGACAAACCCATAGGAACAAACAGAAGAAATCATTGGCACCACACAGAATTGATCCCCGACCTGTGTTGGCACCATACAGAATTGATTCCCCCACCTGTATTGGCACCATACAGAATTGATCCCCGACCTTTGTGTTGGCACCACACAGAATTGATCCCCACCTCTGTGTTGGCACCACACAGAATTGATCCCCCTACCTCTGTATTGGCACCACACAGAATTGATCCCCTACCTCTGTGTTGGCACCATACAGAATTGATCCCTACCTCTGTGTTGGCACCACACAGAATTGATCCCCCCTACCTCTGTATTGGCACCACACAGAATTGATCTCCCGACCTCTGTATTGGCACCACACAGAATTGATCCCCGACCTCTGTGTTGGCACCATACAGAATTGATCCCCCTCGACCTCTGTGTTGGCACCACACAGAATTGATTCCCCGACCTGTATTGGCACCACAGAATTGATTCCCCTACCTGTATTGGCACCATAAAAAGTTGATCCCTACCTCTGTGTTGGCACCACACAGAATTGATCCCCCTACCTCTGTATTGGCACCACACAGAATTGATCCCCCTACCTCTGTATTGGCACCACACAGAATTGATCCCCGACCTGTATTGGCACCATACATAATTGATCCCCCTACCTGTATTGGCACCACACAGAATTGATCCCCCTACCTCTGTGTTGGCACCACACAGAATTGATCCCCCTACCTCTGTGTTGGCACCATACAGAATTGATCCCCCTGTTCAGGTGTGTTGGCAGTCACTGCGACATGAAAAGAGAATGCGCTACGAATCATGCTACAAGTTTGGCCAGCATGGTTCGTACTTTGCTTTCTTTTTGTCTGTTCAGGTGATGGGTGCCAATGTGGAACACGCTGGTTTGATTGTGTCTGGTGCCCCAAAAATGTTTGTCTCACACACACCCTGTTCCTATTTGTCTTTATAAAACTTATTACCCCTTCCTTCTTATTTGTCATTGTCCACACACCCCTTGCCTTGTTATTTGTCTTTATAAAACACACACCCCTTGCCTTGTTATTTGTCTTTATAAAACACACACCCCTTGTCTTGTTATTTGTCTTTATAAAACACACACACCCCTTGCCTTGTTATTTGTCTTTATAAAACACACACACCCCTTGTCTTGTTATTTGTCTTTATAAAACACACATACCCCTTGCCTTTGTTATTTGTCTTTGTAAAACACACACACCCCTTGTCTTGTTATTTGTCTTTATAAAACACACACACCCTTGCCTTGTTATTTGTCTTTATAAAACACACACACCCCTTGTCTTTTTATTTGTCTTTATAAAACACACACACCCCCTTGCCTTGTTATTTGTCTTCATAAAACACACCCATTGTCTTGTTATTTGTCTTTATAAAACACACACACCTTGTCTTGTTATTTGTCTTCATAAAACACACCCATTGTCTTGTTATTTGTCTTTATAAAACACACCCCTTGTCTTGTTATTTGTCTTTATAAAATACACCCCTTATCTTGTTATTTGTCTTTATAAAACACACCCCTTGCCTTGTTATTTGTCTTTATAAAACACACACCTTGTCTTGTTATTTGTCTTTATAAAACACACACCCTTGCCTTGTTATTTGTCTTTATAAAACACACCCCTTGCCTTGTTATTTGTCTTTATAAAACACACCCCTTGTCTTGTTATTTGTCTTTATAAAACACACACACCCCTTGTCTTGTTATTTGTCTTTATAAAATGGTAAGAACTCATTGCATCTTGTACTTGCTAATAAGACATTTCTCTCAGTGTTCATGTTTCACATTGACTTTGACTTCTCACCAGAAAACTCATTGGAGTTTTATTCTTTGGAAATTCATTCTTTCTTTCTTTCTTTCTTTATCAGTTGCCATTCTACCTTCCGGTGTGTGGGTTCAGATGTTGGCCTGGCCTGTCCTGGCATTTTCTGTTTCCTTCCAAAAATGTGAAATTCTTTGCTATAATGCCTCCTTAATATCTTCTTCCCACTTTCTCCGAGGTCTGCCTTTTGATCTTTTACCTTGGGTTTAGCACGGTATACTGATTTAGCTATTCTATTGCCATTCATTCTGTTTACGTGCCCAAACCATCTCAATTGATTTATTTATATCTTAGTTTTTATGCCATCTGCTTTGGTTTGATCTCTTTTTGTGTTTCTGATTTTGTCTCGTTTAGTTTTCCCAACTACTCTTCTTAGATATTTCATTTCAGCTGCTTGTACTCTACTGTATTCTCTACTGTCTAAGGTCCAGGTTTCGCTGCCATAGACGAGAGTAGGACAATAAACTGTGTTGTATACTGCCATTTTGGCTTTTGTTGACAATTCTTGTTTACCTATAAATTAGTATAAATGCCTTTCCTAGATGGTTATATATTGCCATTGCCTTTTGGATTCTCTGGCTGATTTCTTTTCTTAGTTTTCCCTCTGAGTTAATCATTACTCCAAGTTAATTGTAGCTTTGAACTTGTTCTAAATTCTCCATGTCCAATTTAAGATATTGTGTTTTAGCTTCCCTAGTTACTAGCATTGTTTTGGTTTTCTTTGCATTTACTCTCATTCCTCTTTTACTTTTATTCATCATGTTGATATTCGACTGCAGGTCACTTTCTGATTTTCCAAACAGAACTAAATCATCGGCAAATGAAAGCATTGATACATTTACTGGTTTGAGCTTCCACATACATACATTCATTTTCTTCATTTTTGAGGATGCCTTTTACGGCTGAATCCATATTTGTGATAAACAAAAGAGGACTTAGGGTAACCCTGTATTTACTCCTATATCTATATCAAATTCTTCAGATATGTTTCCAGCTACTCTCACTGCACATGTTGGTTTATTGTAAAAAAAATTAATGGCTTCTGTTAAACTTGCTCTACATTGTGTTCTTTTAAGAAATGCCATAGTTCGTCCCTCCTCACAGTGTCAAATGCATTTTTGAAGTCAATAAAACACAGGTGCAAGTCAACGTTTCTCTCAAGAATTGTTCGATTATGTGTCTAATTGTAAATACATGGTCTTGGTAACTTCCTCCTGGTCTCAACCCACTCTGATGTTCTTCAATCTGATCCTCTACTCTTTTCCTTAGTCTCAGTTCCCATATCTGGCATACACTTCTCCTGGCACGCTCAGTAGTGATATCCCTCTATAGTTTGAGCATTCATAGTTGATCTTTTCTTGTGTATTAGAACTACCTTTCCCTTTCTCCAGTCGTCTGGCACCTGTTTGGACTTCCATGCTTGTTAGCATATTGCAGGCAGTAGTTTGTCTGCCTCTCTCCCTTGGCTTTTTGTCATTTCTGGATAAACTTGATCTGCTTCTGGGGCCTTTCCTGATTTCCTTTTCTTATAGCTGTTTGGATTTCTTCCATTGAGATATCTACATCATCAGCTGTCTCATCTGGGTTATTTCTTACTCTTATTAATTTGTCTGTACGCCTTGTTTCATGTTCTGGAGGGATTATGTAATTGTTGAAAAACATTTCTCCATGTTTCCACGATTTCGCTGTCTTCTTTCATAACTCTTTCCTATTGTTCCTGTTTTGCTTTCCTCACTGGCGATAGTTCTTTTATTCACATAAATCTATCCTGTCCTCTGGTCTCTTTGTTTGCAAGTATTTATTCCAGGCATCCTTCTTTTCTTTGATCTTAGTCTTGACATTCTCATTCCACCATGCTGTTCTTTTCCTATGTCATTTAATTTGTTTCCTACCGCAGGCCTCTTCAGTGCAACCGAGGAGTGTTTCTTTATACATTTGCCCCTTTTCTTCTATTGTGTTATCATTCAGATCCATCTACCTTCATTGATAAATCTTTTTATCCTAGATTAGTATATCTGTTTTACTATTGGTTTATTTAGTTCCTCTATTTAAGCTTAGTGGCTTTTCTTCTTTTTCCTTTTCCGTTTGTATTCTACAGTCAGTAATCTCATTTTGGCAATCACTAGGTCATGATCACTAAATATTTCAGCTCCTCTGTTTGCTCTTGCATCCATTGTACTGTAGAAAAGGGAGCTGATAACTATTTTGTAGTCTATGATTGACTTTTCACACCTGTCTTCATTTACTCATGTATATTTGTGGATATCTTTATGAGGAAAAAAGGTGTTGGCTTTTTCACGCTATTCTTTAGGCAAAAGTCTATTAGCCTCTCTCCATTTGGTTCCTGTTTAGGTTTGAGATTCTCTGCAGCTACTTGTAAATCATTTTCGAAGATATCTTTATCCTCTTTGGTGGCATCTTTGTTTGGTCCATAAGCTATTATATTAATAGTTTAAGTTCTCTTCCTTTTGGTTTAATGTTTTACTCTAATAATGAGTTTATAAAGTTCCAACTTTCTAGCAGCTTTTCATGCCTTTTATGCCTTAGGAGGCCTACTCTTGCTCTATCTTTGACATCTACTTTGGAAATTCATAGTCATCAAAATGGAAGTAACAAAAAGATTAGATAAGCTGCTTAATTTTTTTTTTCCTAAAGGTGTAAAACGTTTTACTACGCATATTTTTCCTGTCTGTAATTGTAGAGGATTGGTCCTCATCAGGAAGCTTATAAGATCCCCCCCCCCACCCTCTTGGAATCTTATAGTCGTGTATTTCATCCTTGTTTCAAGGCAGTTTATCTGTTGGAATCTTGGATTTCTATTAGTTAACAGGCAAATATCATTGGTTCTTTATTAAAACGTTTGCAAGACACACAAAGTGGATTTGCCTACAATATTTTTTAAAAAGTTCCTTTTAAGGCATATGGCGCCTACACTAAGGTAAGAGCAGATAGCTTTATCCCACCTGTTATAGTGAAGTGGAACAGATGATAATACGTGGCCCTATTAATAGATGTTGGTCTGTCACAAGATTTACTCCCAACTGAAGCTGGTACCATTGCATCTGTGTCATGTGGAAAAATGCGTGTTAAGCATCTTTTCAAAGGAACACAAGGTCAGACATAGCATGGACAGGATTGAACCCAGATCTTCCAAATACTGAGTCCAGTCCAATAAGCTAACCATGAGGCCACTGTACCCCTTATAAATGCATTATTATTTGCACAATTAAGACGATGGAACAGAATAAGTTACATATATTCACATCACATACTCATTAAACAATTGAAAGCCTAACAAGATCAAGTATACATTATGTACCCTTCCTAGCAAAGAACTGTAAAAACCTCATAGCTTGATTTAAATGATGTGATTCATTTCTCTCTTTTCGTGATACACGTTACTTACCATCTGGCAGCTGTAGAAACTTCCAAACCATACGGCAGATGTAATCACATGAACACCGACCAAAACATATCCATGTTCTTTGTAGGTTTTCTTAAACCGTTGATAAAGAGTTAGCTGGGCATCATCTTGTTCTTCCGTTTCTCCGGCTGTTTAGAGTCACCTGACTCAGAGGCACTCTCTTCTTTTGTCTGAGTGGAAAAAGTCTCCTAGACTCTCTTTTCCTTTGTTTTCTTCTCCGTGCTGGCTTATGCCCCGACATTTGAAATCCCGTCGAAAAGACATTCAATGACCTGTCACATAAAAAACTGGATCGTACGAAAGGAGTGGGAGAGATTATGTGTAAGGCAACGAAGTCGCACCAGTTTCGGCATACAGTCAATGGCACACTTTCTGTTACAGGGGACACTGTTTCTGTATGAAAGCTATTTTGTTGTTTTCCTTGAATGGATGAGATGGACTTGGCACTCTGGTTACATCCACACGACCACAGGCTTGCTTCAATTTGGCTGTGTTGATGTAAAATACTGTCACCCTTTTCTAGAAGGGAAGAAGAATGGTGTCAACATGTGAATATATGTAAGTAACATTACAATGGCTAACCCAACTGTACATGTGGCAAGTTTGTTTCTCCCTTGCTGGTATGAGGTAATGAAAGAGAAAAGAAATCTAAAATCATCTGGAACTGTGAAAAGGATTTCTAGTAAAATTGCTGTATCATTTTGCCACCTTTTATATAATATACATATACTATGTATACAGAAACAAACGATCAAAATCTGTATTAAAGTATTGCTTGACATCTCTCCAACTGAGAAGCAAATTATGTTGCTATTTGTTCAAATATGTTTGACTAAAGTTATGAGGAAATGCAAAGACACATTTTCAAAATTTACAGATTTTTAAAACATAATATGAATAATAATATGTATTTACTAAAACAAAAAGAAAATTGTATGGAAAGGAGAGAAAAACATTTGTTCCCTTTTTTGTTTTGAGAATAATTTCACTCCAAACAGTGGTAGCACAAACAACTCCACCGACTGCCATCTCACATGAACAAAACTCAACACAAACAACTTTGAACAAAACTGTTCTGTGATAGCACAAACACTGACTCCACCATGAACAAAACTGCTTGTGTTCATCTCCACCGATGAACAAAACTCAACAAACTTGTGCTCTGTGATAGCACAAACAACTCCACTGACTGCCATCTCACATGAACAAAACTCAACAAACTTGTGTTCTGTGATAGCACAAACAACTCCACCGACTGCCATCTCACATGAACAAAACTCAACAAACTTGTGCTCTGTGATAGCACAAACAACTCCACTGACTGCCATCTCACATGAACAAAACTCAACAAATTTGTGTTCTGTGGTAGCACAAACAACTCCACCGACTGCCATCTCATATGAACAAAACTCAACAACTCTGCCATCTCTGCCATCATGAACAAAACTCAACAAACTTGTGTTCTGTGGTAGCACAAACAACTCCACTGATCTGAACAAAACATTGTCACATGAACAAAACTCAACACATTTGTGTTCTGTGATAGCACAAACAACTCCACCGACTGCCATCTCATATGAACAAAACTCAACAAACTTGTGTTCTGTGGTAGCACAAACAACTTCACCGACTGCCATCTCATATGAACAAAACTCAACAAACTTGTGTTCTGTGGTAGCACAAACAACTCCACCGACTGCCATCTCATATGAACAAAACTCAACAAACTTTGTGTTCTGTGGTAGCACAAAAACTCAACAAACTTGTGTTCTGTGGTAGCACAAACAACTCCACCGACTGCACAAAAACAAAAACTCCACAAACAACTCCACTGACTGCCATGTCACATGAACAAAACTCAACACATTTGTGTTCTGTGATAGCACAAACAACTCCACCGACTGCCATCTCATATGAACAAACTCAACAAACTTGTGTTCTGTGGTAGCACAAACAACTTCACCGACTGCCATCTCATATGAACAAAACTCAACAAACTTGTGTTCTGTGGTAGCATAAACAACTCCACCGACTGCCATCTCACATGAACAAAACTCAACACATTTGTGTTCTGTGATAGCACTAAATTTACGGAGATAATAATCATGCTAATATTCATTTAATGCTTGTATAGCAGATAATTAGAAAGACCTACAATTACATTTACACGTCTAAAATCCCTTTAAAGGGGTACTGGAGTGAACATTTTCCCTATTTGTCCCTATCAATTTTACTTATGTATAGGTGTAATGGGCATGGTGTGCTAAGTTGAAATATGTCGTTGTTTCGGATTGCCATGGAAACGGCGGTTATCTTAGATTTTGCCCCAGCATTTCGCCACGTTCAATATTGATAGGCCATTACATTTTTTGACAAATTTCTTTTAACCTTGGTACACATCTTATTTGATACAATATCTAATGTTGATCAAATCGGATTTTAGTTTTATCATTAGTAGTAATTTTTGAAAATAGCTTGTTCACATGAAAATAAATATGAGAACAACTCCGAACAAATATTTTTAAAACAAATTTTACAAAACTATAATACATATCGATAAAAAGCATTTGATCATTTCTTTGTTTTCCCCACTCATCCTTCATACCAAATTTCATGAAGATACATTAAAAATAAAAAATGCAGAGATAGGAAATGATGAAAAACGACATTTTGAGATAATCATAGTTTCTCTTATGTTTCTTTATTTGAATACATTTTTCTCCCATAAACCTAAGAAAAGAGTAGAATAATACTTTGAAACATCACAAAACCTTGAGAGGGCTTTCAACTACTTCTTATTCTTATTGAAACTATTTCAAATGCACCAGCTCCTTTTTACTCATTTTGAGATGGTGCCATTTGATAACAGGTGCGTGGAATATGTCCTGTATTTTCCAGACAATCTACGGCAATATTCACTATAGATCCTCAAGATTTTGTCTTTCAGATAACATATATTGTAACGATCAAAATGAGTACCAACTTGCAGTACTTTAGATACTATTTCTGGCTGTTATCGTATAATAGCTGTGTTGAAAAAAGATAGGCCTGTATCGTGTCTAAAACATTCGTATAAATTCAAAAATCATTACTGAGCTTCTTTTACTATATCATTGTGACTGGAATGAACTGCTCTATCCATTCGTATGATAGACTAGATCTGTCCCATTTTTGGCAAAAGTGGCATTCCCAGACCTCCCCCCTCCCCTTAATTAACTACATTAACACAATGCCTTCGCACTTTAAAAAGAAAACGGTTTCTTTCTTTATCAGCTCCTATTCTACCTTCTTGTATAATGTATCGAATAATGTGCTTTAAGTGCGATTTTCAGCAGCCTAGTGATTTGTCTGCCAGACATGAGATGATGACAGCCTGGTTTCAATCCGACCAATACTATATACCCTACATTGATTCCTGAAGAAGGAGACTGAACACACATTCCTTAACTAGTGTCCTGTCCACGAAGTGATGTCTTATCATCACCTGTTCCACTTCACTCCTAGAGAACCAAGACAGAGACAGATGTACTCACTTCTATGGATAATAACGAAGCATGATCAAACTTTGATGTTTAGTCTGATAATGCTTTCTTTCTTTATCAGTTCCTATTCTAACTTCCAGTGTATGGGCTCAGATGCCCGAGATGATCTGTCCCTGGCAATTTCTGTTTCCTTAAAAAAAACAAAAAATCCTTTACTCTAGTGCCTCTTTTATATCTTCTTCCCACTTTCTCCAAGTCTGCCGTTTGGTCTTTTACCTTGGGATTTAGCACTGTATACTGATTGAGCTATTCTATTGTCATTCACTCTGTTTACATGCCCAAACAATCTCAGTTGATTTGTTTCCTTAGTTTTTATGCCATCTGCTTTGATTTGATCTGTTATTTTTGTGCTTCTGATTTTGTCTCTTTAAAGTTTTCCCTACTACTCTTCTTAGATATTTCATTTCAGCTGCCTGTACTCTACTGTATTCTCTAATGTCTAAGGTCCAGGTTTCGCTGCCATAGACGAGAGTAGGACAATAAACTGTGTTGTATACTGCCATTTTGGTTTTTGTTGACAATTCTTGTTTACCTATAAATTAGTATAAATGCCTTTCCTAGATGGTTATATATTGCCATTGCCTTTGGATTCTCTGGCTGATTTCTTTTCTTAGTTTTCCCTCTGAGTTAATCATTACTCCAAGTTAATTGTAGCTTTGAACTTGTTCTAAATTTTCTACTTGTCCAATTTAAGATTTTGTGTTTTAGCTTCCCTAGTCACTAGCATTGTTTTTGTTTTTTTTGCATTTACTCTCATTCCTCTTTTATCTAGTTCATTATTCATCATGATGATATTCGACTGAAGGTCACTTTCTGATTTTCCAAACAGAACTAAACCATCAGCAAATGAAAGCACTGTTACATTACTGGTTTGATCTTCCACATACCTACATTCATTTTCTTCATTTTTTTTTGCGAGGATGCATTTATAAAGAGGACTTAGGGTACAACCCTGTATTTACTCCTATATCTATATCAAATTCTTCTGATATGTTTCCAGCTACTCTCACTGATGTTGGTTTATCGTAAAATCTTTCAATGGTTTCTTTTAAATTTTGCCCTACATTGTGTTCTTTTAAGAATGCCATAGTTCGTCCTCCTCACAGTGTCAAATGCCTTTTCTAAGTCAATAAAACACAGGTGCAAGTCAATGTTTCTCTCAAGAATTTTTTCTATTATTTGTCTAAATATAGATATGAGGTCTAGTATACTTTTTCCTGGTCTAAATCCACTCTGATGTTCTTCAATCTGATCCTCTACTCTTTTCCTTAGTCTCATTTCCAGTATCCTGGCACACACATTTCCTGGTACGCTAAGTAATGATATCCCTCTATAGTTTGAGCTTTCCATAGTTGATCCTTTTTTGTGTATTGGTACTACTTTTCCCTTTCTCCAGTTCTCTGGCACCTGTTTGGACTTCCATGCTTGTTGGCATATTGCATGTAGTAGTTTGTCTGCCTCTCCCCTTGGTTTTTAATCATTTTTGGACAAACCTGATCTGCTCCTGGGGCCTTCTAATTTCATTTTTTTCTTATAAATGTTTGGATTTCTTCCATTGATATAGCTACATCTTCAGCTGCCTCATCTGGATTACTTGTTACTCTTACTAATTGATCTGTACTCCTTGTTTCATATGTTCTGGAGGGATTATGTAATTGTTGAAAATACTTTCTCCATGTCTCCATGATTTCGCTGTCTTCTTTCATTATTTCTCCTTTTATGCATTCTTAATTTGTCGTATTGGGCATGCTTTGGTCTTTCTCATGCTCTTCATTGCCCCCTGCACAGCTTCTGATTTCCTTGATAGCTTTCTTGAAGTCTTTGTCCAAACTCTTCCCATTGTTCCTGTTTTGCTTTCCTCACTTCCTCTTTGGCGATAGTTCTTTTACTCACATAATCTATCGTATCCTCTGGCCTCGTTTGCAAGTATTCCTTCCAGGCATCCTTTTTTTTCTTTGATCTTAGTCTTGACATTCTCGTTTCAACGGGCAGTTCTTTTCTTATCTCCTTTAATTTGTTTCCTACGACAGGCCTCTTCAGCAGAACTGAGGAGTGTTTCTTTATACATTTGCCAATTTTCTTCTATTGTGCTGTCATTCAGATCCATTTGCCTTTCAATGATAAATCTTTTTATCCTGGATCGGTGTCTGTTTTATTATTGGTTTATTTAGTTCCTTTAGTTTGAGTTTAGTAGCTTTCTTCTCTTTCCTTTTCTATTTGTATTCTTCAGTTACTAATCTGCTTTTGGCTATCACTAGGTGATGATAACTAAATATTGCAGCTCATCTGTTTACTCTTGCATCCATTGTACTATAAAAAGGAGCTGATAACTATTATGTAGTCTATGATTGACTTTTCACATCTATCTTCATTTACTCTTGTATATTTGTGGATATCTTTATGGGGATAAAAGATGTCGGCTATTTTCATGTTATTCTTTAGGCATAAATTTATTAGTCTCTCTCATCATCATCATCATCATCGAAAGCGTGCGAAAGCTGTGAGTTCCCCAGGACCCCTTGGCAGCCGAATTAGTCTCTCTCCATTTGGAGAAGTTGTCGTCTGTCCTTCTTTACCTATTACTCCTCCTGATTATTCTACGTTGTTGCCTACTCTAGCGTTTAAATCTCCTAAAAGCATTAGTATCTGTTTAGATTTGACATTTTCTGCAGCTATTTGTAAATCGTTTTTCGAAGATATCTTTTCTTCTAGTGACTTCTAAGTTTGGCCCATACGCTATTAATAGTTTAATTTCTCGTCCTTTTGCTTTAATATTTACGTCTAATAGCTGTGGGCTTATAAATTTGCAACTTTCTAGTAGTTTTCCCTTGCCTTTCATGCATTAGAGACCTACTCCTACTCTAGCTCTATCTTTGACATCTACACCTGATCTAGCTCTATCTTTGACATCTACTCCTGATCTAGCTATATATTTGACATCTACTCCTGATCTAGCTATATCTTTGACATCTACACCTGATCCAGTTCTATCTTTGACATCTACTCCTCATCTAGCTATAACTTTGACATTTATTCCTGATCTAGCTATATCTTTGACATCTACTCCTGATCTAGCTATAACTTTGACATTTATTCCTGATCTAGCTATATCTTTGACATCTACTCCTGATCTAGCTATATCTTTGACATCTACACCTGATCTAGCTATATCTTTGACATCTACTCCTGATCTAGCTATATCTTTGACATCTACTCGTGATCTAGCTATATCTTTGACATCTACTCGTGATCTAGCTATATCTTTGACATCTACTCCTGATCTAGCTATATCTTTGACATCTACACCTGATCTAGCTATATCTTTGACATCTACCCTGAGAAGATGAAAGTATGATTTGGTCCTACATTTTCTTTTCCTTGTCCTTTTTTCTTTGCTTCTGTAATAGCCAAAATGTCTACTTTGAACTTTTCCATTTCTTGGCGAATTCTCTTTTCCATGTTCCAAAAATCAGTCCATGTTCCATGTCCGTCTTCGAAAGGTCAAGCAGGGTGTATCCTATTCATTTGTCTGAATCAGTTGATTTTGATAAATACGCAGGTGATCCCTTAGACTTTGGTCAGCCAAGACCAGGCAGCAAGGCAGCAGGTTGTTAGTTTCTGTCATGGTTAACTCCCTTAGCCTTTGGTCAACCAAGACCGGCCTGCAATGCAGTAGGTTGTTTTCTATCAGGATGAACTCTCTTAGTCTTTGGTCAGCCAAGACCCGCCTGGAAGGCAGCAGGAGACTTGTCAAGGGCGTGACCGCCTAATCCCTGTACAGGTGCCAACCTGTTCACTGCCCGGTCTTACATAATGCAATTTTAGCAATCATGTAAGGTTGGGATATAAATTCTCATACAGAGTTGTCAAATACATGTTTGACTACCAGACAGAAATTGTAAATCTAAGAAACTAAAAGGTTGAGCAGGGAGAAGATAAAATCTAACAATTTTTGGGGGTTTTCTCCGGATCATGAACTTGACCTTAGATACCAAAACAATACAGCAATACACAGACATGCATTCAAATAAGATCAAATTTGAGATAAAAGCGAAAACAATCAACGGAGATGACAAGAAAATGAAATGAAAACATGAGCACAACTCAACAGAGAACAAAATAAATAACCCACCTCTTGTTCCTTCAAACCATAAAATCAATAGAAACAACAAGAACCAATACAAGCAGGAAGCAAAACTCTGAGCCGGAAAAACTCTTGTCATATCGGGAAACTAAGTAACATTCAAGAGAGACACCAAAAACCTTGTTGTCATATCAGGAAACTAAGTAACATTCAAGAGAGACACCAAAAAGTCTGTTGTCATATATCGGGAAACTAAGTAACATTCAAGACAAGAGAGACACCAAAAAGTCTGTTGTCATATCGGGAAACTAAGTAACATTCAAGAGAGACACCAAAAACCCTGTAGTCATATCGGGAAACTAAGTAACATTCAAGACAAGAAAGACACCAAAAAGGCTGTTGTCATATCGGGAAACTAAGTAACATTTAAGACAAGAGAGACACCAAAAACCCTGTTGTCATATCAGGAAACTAAGTAACATTCAAGACAAGAGAAACACCTGTCTGTAGTCATATCGGGAAACTAAGTGACATTCAAGACAAGAGAGATACCAAAAAGTCTGTAGTCATATCGGGAAACTAAGTAACATTCAAGACAAGAGAGACACCAAAAAGTCTGTTGTCATATCGAAACAACATTCAAGACAAGAGAGACACCAAAAAGTCTGTAGTCATATCGGAAACTAAGTAACATTCAAGACAAGAGAAACTGTAGTCATATCGGGAAACTAAGTACAAGAGAGACACCAAAAAGTCTGTTGTCATATCGGGAAACTAAGTAATATTCAAGACAAGAGAGACACCAAAAAGTCTGTAGTCATATAATATTCAAGACAAGAAGACACCAAAAAGTCTGTAACATTCGGAAACTAAGTAACATTCAAGACAAGAGACACCAAAAACCCTGTTGTCATATCGGGAAACTAAGTAATATTCAAGACAAGAGAGACAACAAAAACCCTGTTGTCATATCGGGAAACTAAGTAACATTCAAGACAAGAGAGACACCAAAAAGTCTGTAGTCATTCAAGACAAGAGAGACACCAAAAACCCTGTTGTCATATCGGAAACTAAGTAACATTCAAGACAAGAGACACCAAAAAGTCTGTAGTCATATCGGAAACTAAGTAACATTCAAGACAAGAGAGACACCAAAAAGTCTGTAGTCATATCGGGAAACTAAGTAATATTCAAAACAAGAGAGGAAAAAAGTCTGTAAGGGAAACTAAGTAACATTCAAGACAAGAGAGACACCAAAAACCCTGTAGTCATATCGAGAAACTAAGTAACATTCAAGACAAGAGAGACACCAAAAAGTCTGTAGTCATATCGGGAAACTAAGTAATATTCAAGACAAGAGAGACACCAAAAAGTCTGTAGTCATATCGGGAAACTAAGTAATATTCAAGACAAGAGAGACACCAAAAAGTCTGTAGTCATATCGGAAACTAAGTAACATTCAAGACAACATCTGTAGTCAAGACAAGAGACAAGAGACACCAAAAACCCTGTTGTCATATCGGGAAACTAAGTAATATTCAAGACAAGAGAGACAACAAAAACCCTGTTGTCATATCGGAAACTAAGTAACATTCAAGACAAGAGAGACACCTGTTGTCATATCGGAAACTAAATAACATTCAAGACAAGAGAGACACTAAAAAACCCTGTTGTCATATCGGGAAACTAAGTAACATTCAAGACAAGAGAGACACCAAAAAGTCTGTAGTCATATCGGAAACTAAGTAACATTCAAGACAAGAGAGACACCAAAAAGTCTGTAGTCATATCGGAAACTAAGTAATATTCAAAACAAGAGAGACACCAAAAGTCTGTAGTCATATCGGGAAACTAAGTAACATTCAAGACAAGAGAGACACCAAAAACCCTGTAGTCATATCGAGAAACTAAGTAACATTCAAGACAAGAGAGACACCAAAAAGTCTGTAGTCATATCGGGAAACTAAGTAATATTCAAGACAAGAGAGACACCAAAAAGTCTGTTCATGGTTAGTGTGCCTTGTACATGCCTACAACACTTCTAACTTACAAACAACGGGATTTGTTTTCCTAGTCCCGAAAATCCTGTTGTAAAGAAGTTCCACTGAATGCATTTGTTTTATTGATAAGTTTACAGGTTCAGATGCCACACTAAAAATGTATTACACATATAACATGCTAACACTTACTAGCTGTCCAAGAGATATAATCGTTTTCGCTGGCTTTGCAACAGATTTAAAGCCACCCGCACATTTAAGCTGCACTGCTGGATTCCCATTGAATGCCCTCAGTCCCTGCACAGTAACCTGCGTAATGCCAACTACTGTTTTCCTGAGTCCATGCATCTTGCTGCATTGAAAGAAAAGCAAAATCATTCTGTCAACAGATGTTCAAAAATCTTAAACTCTTTCACCTGTTGACTTCTTTAGAACACTTGTTTGAGATTACAAGTTGTCTTCTTTTCTAGATATGATTGTCAGTATTTAGAAATAAATTTCATTTTTTGTTTTTAAGTATTAACAAACACTAAATGAGTGCTTCTCTGTTACATCGAGCCCATCCTCATGAATGGATGTGAAGCATTGACTATGAACAAAAAAGATACAAGAGAAAATACAAGGAACTGAGATGATGATGTGAAGCATTGACTATGAACAAAAAGATACAAGAGAAAATACAAGGAACTGAGATGATGATGTGAAGCATTGACTATGAACAAAAAGATACAAGAGAAAATACAAGGAACTGAGATGATGATGTGAAGCATTGACTATGAACAAAAAGATACAAGAGAAAATACAAGGAACTGAGATGATGATGTGAAGCATTGACCATGAACAAAAAGATACAAGAGAAAATACAAGGAACTGAGATGATGATGTGAACCATGCATTGACTATGAACAAAAAACAAAAAGATACAAGAGAAAATACAAGGAACTGAGATGATGATGTGAAGCATTGACTATGAACAAAAAGATACAAGAGAAAATACAAGGAACTGAGATGATGATGTGAAGCATTGACTATGAACAAAAAGATACAAGAGAAAATACAAGGAACTGAGATGATGATGTGAAGCATTGACTATGAACAAAAAGATACAAGAGAAAATACAAAGAACTGAGATGATGATGTGAAGCATTGACTATGAACAAAAAGATACAAGAGAAAATACAAGGAACTGAGATGATGATGTGAAGCATTGACTATGAACAAAAAGATACAAGAGAAAATACAAGGAACTGAGATGATGATGTGAAGCATTGACTATGAACAAAAAGATACAAGAGCAAATACAAGGAACTGAGATGATGATGTGAAGCATTGACCATGAACAAAAAGATACAAGAGAAAATACAAGGAACTAAGATGAGCTTCTTGAGATTTGCTTGTTTTATTGAAGTTTACTACCTCGTCCACCATTGCAGTGATCACAGGGTGAATTAAGAGGAAACAGCAAGATCAAAGATAAGCGAAAGAAGGAAAAGGAAAGAAATAGGACCTACCAGCAGTCCCGCCAACCACCCACACTTCTTGAGAAAATGTTACATAAGGATCTCATGAACAAAAAAAAAAGAAACAAATGAAAATATTATCAAACAAGCAGAGACACGTAGAACTCTCAACAAAATAAAGAAAACGCAAGCAACTTTTTTTCTGGCCATGTAATGCGGGAGAAGATGGAAAACCTAGTCACCACTGGAAAAATCAATGGGACAAAATCTAGACGACGACAAAGTGAAGACAGAGAACATAAACAACCTGATAAGAGTGATCAGCGATCGAGGTGTGAAGAACATGATCGTCAATGCTACCCAACAAGACATTTGATGATGATGATGATTAAAATACAGGCGTGCATAATCAATTATAACTGACACACTTTAAAAAAAATTTAAATAATGAAAAACTGTTATTACACAGCATCTATGCAGTAGTATTATGCAAATTAGATAACCTTACTAAATTTCATAAGCATTTAAGAAAAAAGTCTGTCACTTCTGAGAACATATGTCTAATAAAGCCAATGATAACACAATAATCAGTTTGTCGAACAATGGTTCCTTCTTAAAACATTGATTGTCACATACGCTCTTTTACCCAAGTACAGTAAGCTGAGGAAAGGACTGCTAACAGAAATAAAACTCAGCAATAGTACTGAAGACCTTAAAAACAGAATTAAAGACATCACTTTATAACCAAACTGGGATTAACATTTTTGGGTTAAATCAAAATATGCACACTGACAGTAATACTCAAGAGTTGAGACGTTCGGCTGTTTTGAAGAAGAAAAAAGAAGCTTCATTCAAAAGAACTAAAAGAGGAGCAAAACAAAACAGGACAAAAAAACTCAACATAGCCTTTCCTTTATGAGACTCTTCTAAATGGCCGTTTCGTTCTTCCTAACCATGTTGGAAGACTCATT
>JAXRKP010000324.1:182500-280000 GCA_037039925.1 Doris montereyensis | reverse complement strand
CTATTGGCTTGTAGGTCTTTGAAACTATCATTATCAGATGAATTTGAATGAAACTTGACATGGTGGTTCAGATTGCATTTAAAAACCTTGCAAATTATTTTTTGCCCCTTGAGTTTGCTTATTAGCGCTATATATATTTAAAACATGCAGCTACTCATTCCAACTATTTAAAAAGTTTTACAGTAACTATTGAACGAAATATGTTTCATTTCATTGTACCATAATGTCAACACGTGTACCTAATTCATGCCTTGCATTAATTAACTCATAAGAATGAGCGAAACTTTTTTATGTGTACTATGGTTAATGAAATGCAAGTCGATCTATGTGCACATGAGTTTGGAAACGGACTGCCTGTTTACACATGAGTTTGGAAACAGACTATCTGTGTGCACATGAGTTTGGACTAAAGCTTTCCAGCTTCATATTATCTACCTCTCATGTTGGATACAGTGGTCTTGGTCTAAGAGTAAGAGACCGATTCATGGGAGACAACATTCCCAGAAAATTTAATTTCTCTCCCCTGTTTCTATTGGTCACAACACTAGAGTGGTGTTTACGACGTCAATTCGGCTACTTAAGGACCAGAGACCAGAAGTAGTGGTCAAGTGAAAATAGGAACCGATTAAATGTATTTAACTGTGCATTTTGATTGATAGATGTCAAGTTTCCCTTATACATTAACACGGTTACTGTAACATCAACTTAGCTACAGTTAACAGCAAAGCAACTACCCACTTTAAGACAAAATATGACCGAAATATATTTTTGTTAGTTTTGTATGGAACAAACAACATTTATTTTTATTGAAAAGGAGAGAACTGAACTGACCAGCCATACTGATGTTATAGCTGTGTTGATGTTACACCACTCTAGGTAACCATTGCATTAAACAATGCTCTCGGTCTAACATAATAATGATAATAATAATAATAATAATGATAATAATAATAATAATAATAATAATAATAATAATAATTATAATAAAAAATAATGATAATAATAAGAAACTTTATTGTCCCTCATTGGCACATTTAACGCAAATTTAAAACTCTTTTGCAGCCCTAGATGTTTTCTTTGACATAGTTCTTATCTCTTCATCATGCTCTTTCTACTTTCATATTTTATTTTCTAAATATATATATATTATATATATTTACACAAAATAATTGTAAATCTGTGAAAGAAAGAGCCAGAACAAAAGTGATCATCTCAGGGGATTGGACGAGGAATTGTACTTACTAAAACAAAAATAAGCCAAAACAATCACAAATAAACAAAACCATTATTGTCATAAAAGCTGTCATTTTAAGTTTAGGAACCACAGAGTATTTTTGACGCATTCATTAAAATGTAGGCTGCTTGTTTTTGTCCAGGAAGGCATTTTTTTCTTTCTTTTATTTTCTCCATTCTCAGGATCGCTTTTTTTCTAGATTGTCCTCATAGGTGGGCTGCATTATCAATGGTTTGAAATTGAAGAAGTTGAATGAGTGAGACACAAAGAGTCAAGCTGTATCGTAGCAAATATGCCCTTACCCTCACGCCAACAGCCTCACCAATCTCATTATGTGAGTGAAGCGTGGCTGTGGCTCGACTCCGATTTCTTGACAACACGTGTGACAGCATGGCTCTAGATACAGGTTCAAATTTTTTAGAAGGTAAGTTGTTTCTTTGTGTGTTTAAAAATTAAAAAATATATATATTTGGTTTTTGACTTATTTAGAGACAAACACATCTTCCTGGCTCAGGCCACAGGCCATTTGAATTCGAAGTTAATTAATGCCATGTAACCGTAGGACAGGGGATACAATGGACTGGTACTGCAGTAGGCTGAGCAACTGATCAAGGAACATGGAATAAAAACAAGAGGCCTAATTGATATCAAACGAGACGTGACAAAGAATTATTTTAGTATAGCCCTCTTCATCAGCAACAAGAAGACAGAGACACAATGACTTTTCAGATGGTGGTGAACGGGATTAACTAATGGCAATAAGAAGTGGTCCATCCTGTAAGGACCCGTCATGCAATTTCTTTGAACTTCATGGTAAATTTTTTAGCCTCATACTCATAACAACAATCTGAACAAATATAGATATTAAAAGAAAGTATAAATTTTCTGTTGTACTGTGATTTGTCTATCACTATGTTTTTGTGAAGGTAATGACATAAGATAATATGAAAGCCCCATAGGAACAAAGACGAGACAAATACAAGGAATAGACAGAAAACAATCTTGGCCACCATAGAGATTGAACCCGTGACCTCTGCGTCGGCATCCATCGCCTAGCCATGAAAAGAAAGCGTGCTACGAACCGAGCTAACTACGCTCCCTATGTTTTTGTGTATGTATTATATTTATCCAAAGTTCCTTGGAGACCATTACAACCCATAGAGCTGAAGTTCATTACAGTTTCTGTAGTGTGAATTAAAACAGGTGATGATACACCACCTCCTGCCTGTCGCAGCTGTTATTCCCCAGCTCGATGCTGGTACCCATTTGCACCTGGGTTGAATGGAAAAACGGGTGTGAAACATCTGTTATTTGGGCCTGGGTTGACTTGGGAAAAATGGGTGTGAAATGTCTGTCATTTAGACCTGGGTTGACTTGGGAAAATGGGTGTGAAATGTCTGTCATTTAAACCTGGGTTGTACGGGAAAACGGGTGTGAAATTGAAATGTCTGTCATTTGGGCCTGGGTTGACTTGGGAAAATGGGTGTGAAATGTCTGTCATTTAGACCTGGGTTGTACGGGAAAACGGGTGTGAAATTGAAATGTCTGTCATTTGGGCCTGGGTTGACTTGGGAAAATGGGTGTGAAATGTCTGTCATTTAGACTTGGGTTGTACAGGAAAACGGGTGTGAAATGTCTGTCATTTGGGCCTGGGTTGAATTGGGAAAACGGGTGTAAAATATCTGTCATTTGGGCTTGGGTTGAATTGGGAAAACGGGTGTAAAATATCTGTCATTTGGGCTTGGGTTGAATTGGGAAAACGGGTGTAAAATGTCTGTCATTTGGACTTGGGTTGAATTGCAAAAAACGGGTGTAAAATGTCTGTCATTTGGACTTGGGTTGAATTGGGAAAACGGGTGTAAAATGTCTGTCATTTGGACTGGGGTTGAATTTGAAAAATGGGCGTGAAGTGTCTTTCTCAAGGAACACAACTTTGAGCTTAGCATTTAACTACAGGACGTCATGATCACAAGTCAGGCAGCCTAACCATTAGCTCACTGATATGCCAAAATGAGATTTTAATTTTGTCATTTTCATCTGTAAAATTTGCCTTTTTAAAGCCGCCTTTGTTGATATGAAGGGCTCCAATACAAAATACGATATATATCTAAATGTTTCTGAAACGAAGAAACGGGAAAAAATATGATTTATCAGATGAACAATTGTTGTTTTAATGTGTGCAAACAGAGGATGTTTCATGTTAATGATGACCTAAATCAGACATATACATTTTCTCAGAATTAAAGCTTTGATTTCACTTTTTTTCACAAAATGCGACATAACCATTATCTGCATTCTTCACAAAACACAATGTGTCCAGAAAATATGAAAGCAACCACTCCCCTCTAAATAACCCCCCTCCCCCTCCCCCTCCCCCTCCCCTCCCCTCCCCCTCCCCTCCCCCTCCCCCTCCCCCTCCCCAAACTAAACAAGGATTGAATTAAGTGTTAAAAACATCCAATGGTTTGAAAGAAATTTGCGCAAAGTGGGCTGTGGGTGTTGCCGAATGTTTGTCGTTTGACCAGTTCTGTTTGGCTGAGGATGCATGTATCGCGTTTTTGTGAAAAACAATCCTAGGTGTATTCGCCATTTGTGACAAAAAGTCAAATTGTTAAGCTGAAATAATGCCAGTCAGTACGTTGATACATATTTAGTAGGTGTTGGTGTTGTTTGTTTTTCAGTCCATGTGATTTGTACTTTCTTCAAAAAGTATATATGAGGATTAACTGTATTTTGTTTTAAAGAAATAATGACTCATAGACATTGGAGTGAAAGTTCGGAGAGACGCCATTCTGAATTTGCAAAACTACGGTCGCGTTTCGTCAGAAAGGCCAGCAGTCGACATTTTTTTGTTATTTTCCATAAAGGGGGTTTTAAGTTAAGTTTTCTGGAATATTACGGGTCATTGTAAGTCTGTAAGTCAAGATGTATTTTGCGCAATCAGAGTCTGTATTTCAATGTTGTTTCCTTGTAGAAAAAAGGTTTTAAGTTTTATTGACTTAAACATATCTTGATAGCACCGCATTTTGTTCCACATCCGTATATTTTGTAGAGTAGCTAATCGATCATGAGTTCAATTCTCAACAAAAAAAAAGAAGCAAAATCAGAAGTATGATGGCAAGATAGCACTGACTGAGGTCGTTTTGAGTCAAATTCATATTCATATTTCTCACAATTTATTTAATTACCCTGTACAGAGACGTCAGCCTCTACCAGTGATGCAGAGCCCAAAGACTCGCCACAGGTTGATGCCAAAAAAGTGCCCAGTGTGCAATCTTCATGCGATGCGCCACAGAAAACCATTGCTGTGCACTGCTGCACGGATTACAAGAACTACAAGTCAACACCTTTTGTGATTACACTCTCATTGCTGAGGGCCAGGTTAGTAGAGGAGAATCAGAGAAATGTTCTGGCTCCTGATCCATTTTAAAAGAAAAAGACAGTAAAAGTAGAGTTCCTTCAAGGTTGTTATATAACTGGTTCCTAGAGCCAGAGCTTGTATCCACATCCTGGTTGCTTTAGTTTGGAGCAAAGTAGGTCCCATAGTAAGTCTCTTTTTTACAGGACATTAGTTTGATACAGGTTTCACCTTCCACATGATACTGGTATCTATTTGCACCTGCTTCGATTTTTATATTTTGGAATCTTCCCCCATGACGTAATGTGACATGTTGGAATGTTCCCCCATGATGTAATGTGACATGTTGGAATCTTCCCCCATGATGCAATGTGACATGTTGGAATCTTCCCCATGATGCAATGTGACATGTTGGAATCTTCCCCCATGATGTAATGTGACATGTTGGAATCTTCCCCCATGATGCAATGTGACATGTTGGAATCTTCCCCCATGATGCAATGTGACATGTTGGAATCTTCCCCCATGATTCAATGTGACATGTTGGAATCTTCCCCCATGATGCAATGTGACATGTTGGAATCTTCCCCATGATGCAATGTGACATGTTGGAATCTTCCCCATGATGTAATGTGACATGTTGGAATCTTCCCCCATGATGCAATGTGACATGTTGGAATCTTCCCCCATAATGCAATGTGACATGTTGGAATCTTCCCCCATGATGCAATGTGACATGTTGGAATCTTCCCCCATGATGCAATGTGACATGTTGGAATCTTCCCCATGATGCAATGTGACATGTTGGAATCTTCCCCCATGATGTAATGTGACATGTTGGAATGTTCCCCCATGATGCAATGTGACATGTTGGAATCTTCCCCCATGATGCAATGTGACATGTTGGAATCTTCCCCCATGATGCAATGTGACATGTTGGAATCTTCCCCCATGATGCAATGTGACATGTTGGAATCTTCCCCCATGATGCAATGTGACATGTTGGAATCTTCTCCCATAATGCAATGTGACATGTTGGAATCTTCCCCCATGATGCAATGTGACATGTTGGAATCTTCCCCCATGATGTAATGTGACATGTTGGAATCTTCCCCCATGATGCAATGTGACTGGTTGTGCCTCATAGTGAGTCATAGAGATAACAATTTCTCAAAATGAGATTTTTTCCCCTGTCTGGTCACTGTGACACAGCTATGCAGGCTAGTGCTGTGAGCATTCCTTTAGTTTGCCGGCCGGCGCGCAATAAATCACTTTTCAATGACCACCCAGGGGAATTCTCCCGGTGCCCATCAGGTTTCCCCATTATTGCGCTGATATCGGAGTGATATCACTTGTTTTGTCCTGTTATTCCACGGATGCCACTGAAGCGAACATCATTTTCTCACTATCTCTGACTTGTTACGTTTCTGTGCTTTCAGACTGAGCTATTTCCATTGCTATGCTAGGGTGTTCTTCCTTGTGTTACAGGGATTATTTTAAAATACAGTCTTTTTATCCACTAAGCGATTAACCATCATTAACTAATATTTAAATATCTTCACTTGGCGAAGTCAAAATTAGTTGTCTTTGTTTCAATCAAATATGCTTTTTATTGTTCTTCAATCTGTGAAAATTGTGCACATAACCCACCCATATAACGTGAGTCGTGAATATTTTCTTATCTATAGCAGGATTTCCTTATGATGGCTCATTCTATTGTTTCACAAAACAGTCTTCTTAATGATTTGTGCCGTGCCTGTGGTGAACATGTTTTAAAACGTCAGCAAAGACGACAGTATTGTTATGCGTTTGTTTTAAAGACGATCTTTTATTATATTTTGGTATAAACATTGACACTGACATTAAAGGTTGTCACTCTTCATTTGTGTGCTTAAATTGCAACAAGAGAATAAACAATTTGAAAAAGAGGACAAATATTAGCAGTGCTCTGACAACAGCCAGAAATTTAACGCAAAACGTCCCAACACATTTGGGTGAGTTTTAATGCAGACGGTACCAAGCAAGAATGTTCTGTTTGCCATCACCATACACAGCTTTGTCTTGGCCTGATAGTGATACATAATAAACGAAAGCAAGAGACATCATCAGAAACTCCAGCAACACCAAGTCGACAGTCAACATACCCTACAGTCACTACAAACATGACAGATGAGCTAATGGCAAGCATCACAACACGATCAGCAGAAGCCTCGTTTACATCAGAGATAACAGATACACTAACTCAAAGCAATACAACAGAATCAACAGATTAGATCAGCAATTCACATGCAGGCACTGAAGATACTTTCATCAACAGTTCCATCGTTTTGCCACAGCATTTCATCCATTCTACACCAATTAAACAGTATTTCATTCATTCTACACCAATCAAACAGTATTTCATCTATTCTACACCAATTAAACAGTATTTCATCCATTCTACACCAATCAAACAGTATTTCATTCATTCTACACCAATCAAACAGCATTTCATCCATTCTACACCAATCAAACAGCATTTCATCCATTCTACACCAATCAAACAGCATTTCATCCATTCTACACCAATCAAACAGTATTTCATCCATTCTACACCAATCAAACAGTATTTCATCCATTCTACACCAATCAAACAGCATTTCATCCATTCTACACCAATCAAACAGCATTTCATCCATTCTATTCAAACAGTATTTCATTCATTCTACAATCAAACAGTATTTCATCCATTCTACACCAATCAAACAGTATTTCATCCATTCTACACCAATCAAACAGCATTTCATCCATTCTACACCAATCAAACAAAATCCACAGATGACAGACTGTGCAACACCTCCTATTACTAATATGTGTCCACTCAAGTTTCCACACACACAGCAGGCACTACTCACATGTAAGGAAGACGTTCTACTCACAAACTTAGTAAAAAGAAAATTAGCACAATCATAAGGCAACACTATTCAGTGTAAAATTAAAGCCAACCCATCTACCTGATTAAAGTGACAAAACAGAGGAAATCGTCAGTAATTGTAGCATCACCTACATGCAGAAAACGATCATTGGCATTAAAAAAGGTTAGACAACACATAGCAGGTCCATCACACGAAGCAATTGAAAACCAACACGCACATGAAATAAAGAGAACTAGCCCCTCTACAAAAACAAAACAAATGTAAACAAGCAGTTGTTTCATGCAGGTTGCAGTTGTCTTCTAGATTCGCTTTGGTCATGAAAGAAACTGTGGGGTTAACATGGTCTCAGGAAAGAGTGCCCGACAATTCTTGAAAGAAATCGGTGTTCACCTTGCCAATGAAAAGTCAGAGCAGCAGTCCGCAAAAGAGCTTGTTGCAGATGATGCAATCATCAAGTCCAGGCCTTTTTACGGACTCAAATGGTGCACTCACAGAAACTTCCATTACTGCTATCAAGAATCTTCCAGAATTTGTCTCTAAGATTCTTGATGAGCAGCAAGAAAAAACTCACTTGGCATGATGGGAATATTCCAGCAGACGAGATATGGATCAAGGCAGGAGCGGACCACGGAAAAGGAAGCTTAAAACTCTCCTTAGCCATGGCCAATACCACACATCCAAATTCGTAATTCAATAGCATTTTGGTAGCAATGGCTAGAACAAAAGATAACAGAGAAAACATGGATATATTTTTTAAGAACTCAAGTCAGCGCTTGAAAGTCTAGATGGTATGATGTGGAAAGGTAGAAAGATTAGATTATTCATTTTTTTAGCGATTATGATTTTATGACAAAGGCTTATGGCCTTTCTGGTGCCTGTGGTACATATCCTTGTCCCTGGTGTCTCATAAGAAAGAGTGAGATACCTTTTGAGCAGAACAGTGAGGCGCCAAATAGATCTTTGACAGAGCTCCATAGCGACTACCAGAGATACATCCTACATGGTCAAGGCCTAAAGAAGCATGTATCTGCATTCAACAACTGCATTCAAAAACTGCATGCAACAACTGCATTCAACAACTGCATTCAACCACCAATACTCAACATTCTTTTACATAGAGTAGTACCACCATACCTACATTGCCTCCTGGGAATTACTCTTAAACACCACAGGCTTTTAGAGAATGCTGCAGATGGAATAGACAGGCTTATATACAGAGAAAGTGCTTGCAAGAATGAAGATGTCAAAAACTTTAAAACATATGCTGGTAATTGGTTAAAACACTACAAATTAGTTGCCAGATCTAACTTTTTTTTCAGTGTAACGTTATAGTAGCATCTCAGTCTCAGGAAGAATAAAAAATGGAATGGAAGACAAATTTGAATTAGTTGCAAATGAATTAGAAAGACTACAAAAAAGTTGAGCTTAGTACACGATGTGGACCTGTCTGCAGCACTCTCGACAACATCTTACAGAAAACAAAATCACACCCCAGTCATACCGTAGTAGAAGTTTCATAGGCAATCACTGCCATCGGTATTTTACAAACAATGTGTACACACAGCTCACAAAACAAATCGTATCAAAAACATTGGAATGTATAGACAACGTGAACGTACTGGACAAATCATTTCAGATCAGAAGTCAATTCAATAGCATAAATGAAGCATTTAGTCAAGTTCATTCACTCATTTCACACACACGGCCAATAGATGAAAACACTATAGCTCTTATTCACACCAAAAAAGATAAGTACATGAAAGTGTACCGTAAATTGTTCCCTACAAGCATCCTTCCTAAAAATCATATCTTAGAAAGACACTGCATTCCTTTTATTGAACAACACAGACTGGAGTTAGATTTATTAGGTGAACAGGGTGGGGAGCTTATTCATTTCAACAGTTGCAAAATTAGAGAAGAGAGCAAGTGCAATAAGAAATGAATCATCACAATTACACACAGTCATGAATACCAGCCTTTTACAAACATCACAATTACAGTGATGAATACCAGCCTTTTACAAACATCACAATTACACACAGTCATGAATACCAGCCTTTTACAAACATCACAATTACACACAGTCATGAATACCAGTCATGAATACCAGCTTTTAAACAAAATTACATCATGAATACCAATTACACAGTCATGAATACCAGCCTTTTACAAACATCACAATTACACACAGTCATGAATACAGCCTTTTACAAACATCTCAATTACACAGTCATGAATACCATCACAATTACCTTTACCAGCCTTTTACAAACTCACAATTTACAAACAAACATCACAATTACACAATCATGAATACCAGCTTTTGATGAATACTTTTACAAACATCACAATTACACAAACATCATGAAATACCAGCCTTTTACTTTTCACAATTACACAGTCATGAATACCATTTTACAAACATCACAATTACACACAGTCTTTCACTTTTACAAACATCACAATTACACAATCATGAATACCAGCCTTTTACATCACAATCACAATTACACAATCATAAATACCAGCCTTTTACTTTTACAAACATCACAATTACACAGTCATGAATACCAGCCTTTTACTTTTACAAACATCACAATTACACAATCATGAATACCAGCTTTTTACTTTTACAAACATCACAATTACACAGTCATGAATCACCAGCACTTTGAATACCAGCCTTTACTTTTACTTCACAATTACAAACATCACAATTACACAATCATGAATACCAGCCTTTTTACACAGTCATGAATACTTTTACAAACATCACAATTACACAGTCATGAATACCAGCCTTTTACTTTTACAAACATCACAATTACACAATCATGAATACCAGCCTTTTACTTTTACAAACATCACAATTCAATTACAGTCATGAATACCAGCTTTTTACTTTTACAAACATCACAATTACACAATCATGAATACCAGCCTTTTACTTTTACAAACATCACAATTACACAATCATGAATACCAGCCTTTTACTTTTAAAACATCCCAATTACACAATCATGAATACCAGCCTTTTACAAACATCACAATTACACAATCATGAATACCAGCTTTTTACTTTTACAAACATCACAATTACACAATCATAAATACCAGCCTTTTACTTTTACAAACATCACAATTACACAATCATGAATACCAGCCTTTTACTTTTACAAACATCACAATTACACAGTCATGAATACCAGCTTTTTACTTTTACAAACATCTCAATTACGCAATCATGAATACCAGCTTTTTACTTTTACAAACATCACAATTACACAGTCATGAATACCAGCCTTTTACTTTTACAAACATCACAATTACACAATCATGAATACCAGCCTTTTACTTTTACAAACATCACAATTACACAGTCATGAATACCAGCCTTTTACTTTTACAAACATCACAATTACACAATCATGAATACCAGCCTTTTACTTTTACAAACATCACAATTACACAGTCATGAATACCAGCTTTTTACTTTTACAAACATCACAATTACACAATCAGGAATACCAGCTTTTTTTTATTTTTTACAAACATCACAATTACACAATCATGAATACCAGCTTTTTACTTTTACAAACATCACAATTACACAATCATGAATACCAGCTTTTTACTTTTACAAACATCACAATTACACAATCATGAATACCAGCCTTTTACTTTTACAAATACATCACAATTACACAATCATGAATACCAGCTTTTTACTTTTACAAACATCACAATTACATAGTCATGAATTATGAATACCAGCCTTTTACAAACATCACAATTACACAAACATCACAATCATGAATACCAGCCTTTTACAAACATCACAATTACACAGTCATGAATACCAGCCTTTTACAAACATCACAATTACACACAGTCATGAATACCAGCCTTTTACAAACATCACAATTACACAGTCATGAATACCAACCTTTTACAAACATCACAATTACACAATCATGAATACCAGCCTTTTACAAACATCACAATTACACAGTCATGAATACCAACCTTTTACAAACATCACAATTACACAATCATGAATACCAGCCTTTTACAAATATCACAATTACACAGTCATGAATACCAACCTTTTACAAACATCACAATTACACACAGTCATGAATACCAACCTTTTACAAACATCACAATTACACACAGTCATGAATACCAACCTTTTACAAACATCACAATTACACACAGTCATGAATACCAACCTTTTACAAACATCACAATTACACAATCATGAATACCAGCTTTTTACTTTTCACAAACATCACAATTACACACAGTCATGAATACCAACCTTTTACAAACATCACAATTACACAATCATGAAAACCAGCCTTTTAACTTTTACAAACATCACAATTACACAATCATAAATACCAGCCTTTTACTTTTACAAACATCACAATTACACAGTCATCAATACCAGCCTTTTACTTTTACAAACATCACAATTACACAATCATGAATACCAGCCTTTTACTTTTACAAACATCACAATTACACAGTCATGAATACCAGCCTTTTACTTTTACAAACATCACAATTACGCAATCATGAATACCAGCTTTTTTTTACTTTTACAAACATCACAATTACACAGTCATGAATACCAGCCTTTTACAAACATCACAACGATTACAATCACTAGTGCCACCGAAAAATAAAAATAAATCATAAAACTAAAACATTATCAACACATATACACTGTTGTAGCATCTCTCACTATGGCTTTATTGTGCAGCAACTGTACATTTTATGTGCTGAACTGTGACTAAATATCTCGTTTATTTAACGAAACACAGTGGAGGGCATGTCCTTACAAACTGTTTGACATTAGTCATCTATATCGCATAGCAAAATGTTGTATAACGTTATTGTTTTTCAAGGCAGCAGAAATAACAGTAAATTTTCCAAGGAATGTTCATGTACTGGATGATACAACTATGAAGACAATTGAGTTAGTAAAACGCACACCACGGTCAATGAGAAGCTGAGTGCTCTCAATCGACAGCGCCATGATGTGTGCATTAGAGGTGTCCGTACGGAAATGCCAATTATGAAAAAACCAGACGTGGGTGGGAATTACAGTAATTACAGTTAAAACGGTAAATTCTTCTTCTTTCTTATTGTATACTTTAATAAAAAGAAACATTTGGCAAAATGTACAAAAATCGACATAAAAGAAGTAAGATGATGTCATTAAATATGTCAAACTTTGCCGGGTTTGTACCTGTTAATATAGTTATCATGTGAGAAAATGTCTGATTAAAAGTGTGTTAGGACAACAAATAAACTTTGATCTTTAAGTTTTTAGTCAAATGAAAGTGTATTCTTCCGTCTTGCGGTGTTTGTAGTTGTTTTCAATAGGCCATCCATGTTACACAACCTACGCTGAAAGTAACGGCACGCTTAAACGTGCGCCCGCTGCGAACTCTCGCTGACCTTTCATCGAGGTCAACCTCGACGGTCGGCGAGAAACTAAACGAACACTCCTGCACAGCCGTGGGTAGATGATTTAAAAAAAAAAAAAGAAGTAAAAATTTGATGTCAGTAAATACCTTTTTATTTTTTTGTTTTGATGACTTTGCTGCTCACATACTCACAGATATCTTTTTATTTTCATTTTCTTCAACGTGGAAGGAGACTTAAATTAAGTAGAGTTCCTTCAAGGCCACTACGGACCATAGAACAGGAGCTTATTCCAGTTTCAATAGCGTGAAGCAGAACAGGGGATGATAATCACCTCCTGGCCATGATGGTAGTCTGACGCTTGGTCTTTACTCTCAAGCTAGTGCTTGTATCCATTCGCGTCTGGGTAGAGTGGGGGAAATCTGTTAACTGTCTTATCCAAGGAACACAACGTTAGACTTAGCTTTGATAGGATTTGAACTCAGGACCTCATGATCCCCAGTCCAACAGCCTAACCGCTCTGCCATAGATGCCACGGGAGAGCTAGGACACACAAGATAATAATTTCATTGATTCCTCCAGAAAATTCCAGTCCATAGGGCGGTCATGGCTGCCTGCAGCGACTATTTCCGAATCATGCTGACTGGCAACATGCGGGAAAGCAAAGAGGAAATGGTGGAGCTCAAGGGTGTAACGGCTGCTGGTCTGACCGTTGTGGTCGATTTCGCCTACACTGGCCGCCTAGAGTTGACCACGGAGAACGTGGAGGACGTCCTGTCAGCAGCCTCACATCTACAGGTAAAAAGCCTAGAGGTCGATATCATTAGTAAATAACAATAAAGGATAATTATATTGCACACAACTGCAACAATTTGATTAGTGTATGTGTTTTCCATTACAGTTCATTTCATAAAAAAAACCCATTTAGGAATAAAATACAGGAGGAAGATATAGGACACAAATTTTAGTTTATACATCACATAGTAAATATGTAGTAAACAAAAAATGTTTCCTAAGGTGTTGATAAAAATCAAGGTTAGGCCTATGCTTACAATGCTATGCATACGTGATAATGTAATGGTGTCACTGTCAGCTACAACATGTTTACATTTACTCTGGTTCTTATATTTACAGTAGGTTCTTTTGTTTTAGGGGCGTTCTTCTTGTTTGTGGGATATTTTTTGTCGTTTTGTTTTTTATAACCTTGTCGTTGGGCTTTTTAAAATTGTTTTATTTGTTTGTTTTTTTCATGTTTTCTTAATTAGATTTCTCATTTATTATCAGTCTCTGCGAACAGCGCAAACATTTCCTTAAACTTCCACATCCTCAGGTCAGCGTGGCGGTAGAGCTATGCAGCAAGTACCTGGAGATGGCTCTGACTATCTACAACTGTACAGATATTCTTAACTTAGCACAGATGTATTCCCTCACTTCTACGCAAACCAAGGCCACACAATTTATCATGAAGAATTTTGAGGTAAGTCATCAATGTTAAACATTTCTTATCCTGAAGTTCCAACCATGCCGCTAGTGTTTCTCTCTCATTATTGGATAGAGACAATGTGTCTAAAAATAGATTCACCCTTGTCAGTTCCCCCTCTCCGTTCTCTCCAAAGAAGGATTTGCAATTTAAGTAATGAACAGGAGCAAGTAATTGTATTGAATAAGATGCCAGGTTTTCTTACTTCATCGCCTTGTCCTTTTATGTTACATGTGATGCATACTGTCACCTCTCATATCCTACTGTAGTGTAGGTTTGACCAACACTAAGACATTTTAAATGCAGCATTCTCCTCTGTTATTGGTGACTCCCCCCCCATGATTATGATTTTCTTAATCTTTGAAAATTCAATTGACTGAAGAGGAATTAAAAACTTGAAAACTTTGCAAATGTAAATTGCGATGGTTTTCGTTGAGCAGACTACTTAATGTAAGGACAACAAGCATGTAAACCAGCTGACTCTAACCCCCCTCCTTACTGTAGTGGCAGAGACATTCTAAGACCTTATTGCCTCATAATCTTCATTCGTTGTCATATTATGAAGTCTTCCACCCATGTATCTGTTGAAAACTGGAATGGTATTTTTAGTAATGATATTTTCAGTAATGATATTTTCAGTAATGATACTTTCAGTAATGACACTTTCAGTAATGACATTTTCAGTAATGATACTTTCAATCAATTAATGATATTTTCAGTAATGACACTTTCAGTAATGAAATTTTCAGTAATGACACTTTCTTCAGTAATGATACTTTCAGTATTGACACTTTCAGTACTTACACTCTCAGTACTGATACTTTCAGTACTGATACTTTTAGTACTGATACTTTCAGTAATGATACTTTCAGTACTGATACTTTCAGTAATGATACTTTCAGTAATGATACTTTCAGTAATGACACTTTCAGTACTGACACTTTCAGTATTGATATTTTCAGTACTGATACTTTTAGTAAAGATACTTTCAGTAACGATACTTTCAGTAATGATACTTTCAGTAATGACACTTTCAATAACGATACTTTCAGTAATGACATTTGTCAGTAATGATACTTTTAGTAATGATACTTTCAGTGAAGACGCTTTCAATAATGATGCTTTCAGTAATGACACTTGTCAGTAATGATACTTTTAGTAATGATACTGTCAGTGATGACGCTTATCAGTAATGATACTTTTAGTAACGATACTTTCAGTAATGACACTTGCCAGTAATGATACTTTTAGTAATGATACTTTCAGTAACGATGCTTTCAATAATGATACTTTCAGTAATGACACTTGTCAGTAATGATACTTTTAGTAATGATACTGTCAGTAATGACGCTTATCAGTAATGATGCTTTCAATAATGATACTTTCAGTAATGACACTTGCCAGTAATGATACTTTTAGTAATGATACTTTCAGTAATGATGCTTTCAATAATGATACTTTCAGTAATGACACTTGCCAGTAATGATACTTTTAGTAATGATACTGTCAGTAATGACGCTTATCAGTAATGATACTTTTAGTAACGATACTTTCAGTAATGACACTTGCCAGTAATGATACTTTTAGTAATGATACTTTCAGTAATGATGCTTTCAATAATGATACTTTCAGTAATGGCACTTTTCCATAATGATACTTTTAGTAATGATACTTTCAGTAATGACACTTTCAATAACGATACTTTCAGTAATGACACTATTCAGTAATGTTTTTTCAGTAATGACACTTTTAACGATGATGCTTTTAGTTATAATACTTTCAGTAATGACACTTTCAATAACAATACTTTCAGTAATGACACTTTTCAGTAATGTGTTTTTCTCACCCAGATTGTCAGTTCATCAGAGCAATATTTCAAATTGATACACACGCAACTGGCGGGCATGCTGGAGGACAACAGTCTACACGTGCCGTCCGAGTATCGCCTTTTTCTGTATCGTGTTGGAATGGATCAATCACAACAAAGGTGATAGGACCCAGTATCTAGCTGAGCTGGTGAAAAACATACGACTGCCGCTGTTAGCTGGAGAAGAGCTGGTTGAAAAGGTCAGAACTGGAAACCAATTTTCTATTGTCATCGTCTGGCTAACCTGTTTGTTGATTTATAACCTTGAGAGAAACCCTTTGCTATTTTTGTCTGGCTAAGCTGTTTGTTGATTTATAACCTTGAGAGAAACCCTTTGTTACTATTTTTGTCTGGCTAACCTGTTTGTTGATTTATAACCTTGAGAGAAACCCTTTGTTGCTTTTTTTGTCTGGCTAACCTGTTTGTTGATTTATAACCTTGAGAGAAACCCTTTGTTGCTAATTTTGTCTGGCTAACCTGTTTGTTGATTTATAACCTTGAGAGAAACCCTTTGTTGCTTTTTTTGTTTTAGGATTGTTGGCAGGTGCTTCTGGTTGGGTTTGCTTCTCTCATTTCATTGGTCTATAGCTGTCATTTCATTGGTCTATAGCTGTCATTTCATTGGTCTATAGCTGTCATTTCATTGGTCTTTAGCTGTCATTTCATTGGTCTATACCTGTCATTTCATTTGTCTATAGGTGTCATTTCATTGGTCTATAGCTGTGTCTATAGCTGTCATTTCATTGGTCTATAGCTGTCATTTCATTTGTCTATAGCTGTCATTTCATTGGTCTATAGCTGTCATTTCATTCGTCTATAGCTGTGTCTATAGCTGTCATTTCATTGGTCTATAGCTGTCATTTCATTGGTCTATAGCTGTCATTTCATTGGTCTATAGCTGTCATTTCATTGGTCTATAGCTGTCATTTCATTGGTCTATTGCTGTCATTTCATTGGTCTATAGCTGTCATTTCATTGGTCTATAGCTGTCATTTCATTGGTCTATAGCTGTCATTTCATTGGTCTATAGTTGTCATTGGTCATTTTCCTTTCTATTCATAACCCTGCATAGGTACAGCTGAAGTATTTGTATGTTTGCGTCTTTTCTTGAATTTTTGTGTGTGCCCATGCTGCTCAGTGGCGCCAATCAGTACGTAAAAAACATGTTACATACTTTTTCTTTGGCTTTGAGTCCACAGGTCTGTATTTACCTTGAAAAGTATGTAAATGAGTCATGGGGGTTAACTGTAATTATTGTCTAAATATAAACCCTAACTCAACGGCAGTGACTTTAAGAGATTGGGGTGAAATTCCCGACTAAAAAGGCTGGTGATTAGTAGACTTAAGTTACTTACCGTAAACGAGGTAAATTCATGTTAAATTGTTGATGTTCAATTTCTATTAAGTTTGCACAGTTGGAGTCTATTTTTTTTATTTGAAAAGGTTGGCAGCTATATTACCGTTATCTGTAAATAAACCAACCTGTAAAGCAATTTCCCACATGAAATTGACAGCGTGATCATGTAGATCTGCTTTCTCCAAAATCTCCCGCTCAAACTTAAAAACCCCCGTCTTCTACAGGTCAGTAAAGTTGACATGATGCGCAGTAACCAAGAATGCAACGACCTGTTGACCGAGGCCAAGGACTACCACATTGTCATCGGCAAACAGCCTATGCTGCAGACCAGCCGCACTCAGGTTCGATCCAACCACCCCAGCATCATCATGCTGCACTCGCAAAACTTGGAGTGCTACACCTTCCACAACAAACTCCACGGCTTCCTGAGAGACGCGCCTATCCCACTCTTCAACCCTTGTGTGGCCGTCCTGGACAACTTCATGTACGCCTGTGGGGGAAAGTACGACAGTGCCGAGAGCAACGAGATTGCCACGGCCAGGTGCTTCCGTTACGACCCGCGATTCGACTCGTGGTATGAATTGCCCGCCATGAACGAGGCTCGGAAAGACTTTGTGGTAGTGGCCTTGAAGGGCAAGCTGTACGCCATTGGAGGTCAGGACGAAAACATGGTAATGTGCACAGTGGAGAGCTACAAGGTGGCCACGGAAGAATGGGACATGTGTCCGTCCATCAGGTAAGCTTCCAGGGAGGCGGGGGCAGTTGAAGGGGATTCTGCTGGTAGGTCCTACTTCTTTCCTTTGTCACACATCTTTTTTTCTTTTGTTTTCTTTCTCCTTTTAATTCACCCTGAGATCACCGCATGTGGTATAAGGGAGGAAATTTTAATGAAGTTACCAAAAGGCTCCAGGACTTGTAACAGAATAACGTTAAGCATTTGGTTTTGTTTTGCTTTTTTTATTTTCTGTGACTGTGAGTAAGTGTGAGAGACTAAGAACGTTTAGCATTTGGTTTTGCTTTCTTGTGACTGTGAGTTTTGAGATTTTTTAGCTTTGGTTTTGCTTTCTGTGACTGTGAGTAAGTGTGTGAGACTAAGAACGTTTAGCATTTGGTTTTGCTTTCTGTGACTGTGAGTAAGTGTGTGAGATTAATAACGTTTAGCATTTGGTTTTGCTTTCTGTGACTGTGAGTAAGTGTGTGAGACTAAGAACGTTTAGCATTTGGTTTTGCTTTCTATGACTGTGAGTCAGTGTGTGAGAGATTGGTGAGAAAATGAAAATGTGTGTAATGTGTAATTTAAATGGATTTCTTTTATTTTTGTATTGATGCCAATGATTTCTCTCGGCGTCTTCATTGAAACTAAGTTTGTTTTCCAGACAGCTTTGATGTAAGGTTGTTTTTCACAATTAATGTTTGCAAAGTTGAAATTAAAGGGGTCATTTCAATAGTGTGCCTTTGTCCGTTTTCATGAAAAGCACGACAGAGAGATAATCCTAGGGAGTAACAGGAATCAGGCTTCCTGAAAAGACAAACACATCACATTTTTAACCGTTTGAAACTTGGAATTCACGAAACTTAACTGTGCCAAAATCCATAATTTTTGGCATTTTTCTCTAAATGATATAAGTGTGACTTAGACACACTATTGAAATGAGCCCTTCAATTGTGTGATGGTTTTGCACACAGGTTCTTTATCGTAATTTTGGATTTGTTGTTTTTCTTTTGTGTGTATGTACAATGTCAAGCTAGGCTATATTGACATGGGTGGTTGGCGGGTGCTACTGGTAGCTCCTCTTTCTGTCCTCTCATACTTTCATTAGATGTTTTTTGCCTTGCTGTGTCCTTTGAATTCATTTAGTGGCAGTGGCTGAGTAGTTAGGCTGACAAACTTGGGATCATGCAGATCTGGGTTCGGATCCTAGGACAGCTTAGGTCTGATATATTTTCCCCACTAGACCCAGGTGCAAATGGGTACAAGCTGCATCAGACTATTGTCCTGTCAGGGAGGTGATTATTGTCACCTGTTGTCCGTTTTTCGTGTAGAAACAGGGATAACCTCCAGCTGTATAGGCCGTAATGGTCTTGAAGGAGCTCTACCTTACTTCTCACCTTTTACTACACACTGAGAGTGAGATAGCTGCATGTGGTGGAAAAGGTAAATTCTATTCAAAACCAAAGTTTTATTGACTGAAATAATGAGATTTTTCAAACCTTATTTTAGCGATTTATTTGTTTTATTCTTTCATTTATTTATTTATTAATTATTTTTTTTTAAATCCTGTTGTATTTATTGAATTATTAATTTATGTATATATATTTTTTTAAATCTATAAATTTACTAATAGATTATTGCTTACTCCTTCTCAGCCATTCTTGCTACGGCCATGCTGGTGCCGTATGTCAGGAGAAGATCTCGTCTCTGGGGGCCAGCGGTTCTCCGGCTTTGCCAACAACACCTGTTGCTACTCCCCCGACCTGGAATTGTGGGAAGAGAAAGCGGCGATGCTTCATGGTCGTTGTAATCATGTCATGGCAGAGGTGGGTGGTGTACGTCTATTATTAGCATTACCTTCATATGCTGAAAAATTGTAGTTGGAGTTTTTATGTGCAAGGGTTGTGATGAGTCTACGTTTTGACAAACAGTTGATTGTGGGGTTGTATTTACCCCCCCCTTGACCTTGTGTGAAAGTGAAAACAAGCAGGCCTCATAGATTTGGTAAATTTTACTTAAAGAAAAATCTAATCTTTGCGTCCGTCTTATTAAATAAGATAGCGTTCAGTTTTTATGTTGTGCTTTTTCATTGCTTCCGACTTTGACCTGGTAATGTCTTGACTGTTGCCATCTGGATCTGGATCTGGATGTATACGTTGAAGGACCTTGCAGCGTGCATTCAATGGGGAGAGAGAGTGTGCGTAGAGACTATACTTATCCCGCTGATGAACTGCTGCGCGGAAGCAGCTCACACCAATCATTGGCTAGACATTTGCTTTGCTAACTGAATGTCCCTGAGATCACTACATATAGTAGATAGAGTAAATTCCATTGAGACAAACTAGACATCATTACTATACTTTGAAATGCATTTACAGCAACAATTTATTTTGGCTCAGAACCAAATTTGACATTGTCAGCTTTATGAGTGACTTCCCGTTGATAAAAATGCATAAACCAAGCATTTTGGAGACTGAATATCGTCATTCAGTTAGTAGCATTCTCCCACCCTCTTGTGTAGCTAGCTCACTTGTTTATGATGCCATTAGACTATGAAATGCTTTTACATTGCCATAACTGGAGATGGACAATGCCATAACTGGAGATGGACATTGCCATAACTGGAGATGGACATTGCCATAACTGGAGGTGGACAATGCCATAACTGGAGATGGACATTGCCATAACTGGAGGTGGACAATGCCATAACTGGAGATGGACAATGCCATAACTGGAGATGGACAATGCCATAACTGGAGATGGACATTGCCATAACTGGAGATGGACATTGCCATAACTGGAGATGGACATTGCCATAACTGGAGATGGACAATGCCATAACTGGAGATGGACAATGCCATAACTGGAGATGGACAATGCCATAACTGGAGATGGACAATGCCATAACTGGAGATGGACAATGCCATAACTGGAGATGGACAATGCCATAACTGGAGATGGACAATGCCATAACTGGAGATGGATATTGCCATAACTGGAGATGGACAATGCCATAACTGGAGATGGACATTGCAAACTGGAGATGGACAATGCCATAACTGGAGATGGACATTGCCATAACTGGAGATGGATATTGCCATAACTGGAGATGGACAATGCCAAACTGGAGATGGACATTGCCATAACTGGAGATGGACAATGCCATAACTGGAGATGGACATTGCCATAACTGGAGATGGACAATGCCATAACTGGAGATGGACAATGCCATAACTGGAGATGGACAATGCCATAACTGGAGATGGACAATGCCATAACTGGAGATGGACAATGCCATAACTGGACATGGCAATGCCAAAACCAAGGATATTGCTAAGTATTTCCCGGAGGGACAAGCATTACAAATCAAGGGTCTCTATTACTATTAGAAAGCAGAGACAAGCAAGACAAACCAAGGTCTCTATTACTATTAGAACAGACAAGCACAAGCATTACAAAACAAGGTCTCTATTACTATTAGAAAGCCGTAGACAAGCATTACAAAACAAGGTCTCTATTACTATTAGAACGCAGAGGACAAGCATTACAAATCAAGGTCTCTATTACTATTAGAACGCAGAGGGACAAGCATTACAAAAAGGTCTCTATTACTATTAGAACACAGAGGGACAAGCATTACAAAACAAGGTCTCTATTACTATTAGAACACAGAGGGACAAGCATTACAAAACAAGGTCTCTATTACTATTAGAACACAGAGGGACAAGCATTACAAATCAAGGTCTCTATTACTATTAGAACACAGAGGGACAAGCATTACAAAAAAGGTCTCTATTACTATTAGAACGCAGAGGGACAAGCATTACAAAACAAGGTCTCTATTACTATTAGAACACAGAGGGACAAGCATTACAAAAAGGTCAAGGTCTCTATTACTATTAGAACACAGAGGGACAAGCATTACAAATCAAGGTCTCTATTACTATTAGAACGCAGAGGGACAAGCATTACAAACCAAGGTCTCTATTACAAAACGCAGAGGGACAAGCAAGGTCTCTATTACTATTAGAACACAGAGGGACAAGCATTACAAAACAAGGTCTCTATTACTATTAGAACACAGAGGGACAAGCATTACAAAAAACAAGGTCTCTATTACTATTAGAACGCAGAGGGACAAGCATTACAAACCAAGGTCTCTATTACTATTAGAACGCAGAGGGACAAGCATTACAAACCAAGGTCTCTATTACTATTAGAACACAGAGGGACAAGCATTACAAAACAAGGTCTCTATTACTATTAGAACGCAGAGGGACAAGCATTACAAAACAAGGTCTCTATTACTATTAGAACGCAGAGGGACAAGCATTACAAAACAAGGTCTCTATTACTATTAGAACGCAGAGGGACAAGCATTACAAAACTCAGAGGGACAAGCATTACAAAACAAGGTCTCTATTACTATTAGAACGCTCAGAGGGACAAGCATTACAAAACAAGGTCTCTGTTACTATTAGAAAGCCGAGGACAAGCATTACAAAACAAGGTCTCTATTACTATTAGAACGCAGAGGGACAAGCATTACAAAGCAAGGTCTCTATTACTATTAGAAAGCAGAGGACAAGCATTACAAATCAAGGTCTCTATTACTATTAGAACGCAGAGGGACAAGCATTACAAAAACAAGGTCTCTATTACTATTAGAACGCAGAGGGACAAGCATTACAAAACAAGGTCTCTATTACTATTAGAACGCAGAGGACAAGCATTACAAAGCAAGGTCTCTATTACAAAGCAACATCTCTATTAGAAAGCTGTAGACAAGCATTACAAAACAAGGTCTCTATTACTATTAGAACGCAGAGGGACAAGCATTACAAAACAAGGTCTCTATTACTATTAGAACACAGAGGACAAGCATTACAAATCGAGGTCTCTATTACTATTAGAACGCAGAGGGACAAGCATTACAAAACAAGGTCTCTATTACTATTAGAACACAGAGGGACAAGCATTACAAATCGAGGTCTCTATTACTATTAGAACGCAGAGGGACAAGCATTACAAAACAAGGTCTCTATTACTATTAGAACGCAGAGGACAAGCATTACAAATCAAGGTCTCTATTACTATTAGAACACAGAGGGACAAGCATTACAAACCAAGGTCTCTATTACTATTAGAACGTAGAGGGACAAGTATTACAAATCGAGGTCTCTATTACTATTAGAACGCAGAGGGACAAGCATTACAAACCAAGGTCTCTATTACAATTAGAACACAGAGGGACAAGCATTACAAAACAAGGTCTCTATTACTATTAGAACGCAGAGGGACAAGCATTACAAAGCAAGGTCTCTATTACTATTAGAACGCAGAGGGACAAGCATTACAAAGCAAGGTCTCTATTACTATTAGAAAGCAGAGGGACAAGCATTACAAATCAAGGTCTCTATTACTATTAGAACGCAGAGGGACAAGCATTACAAACCAAGGTCTCTATTACAATTAGAACACAGAGGGACAAGCATTACAAAACAAGGTCTCTATTACTATTAGAACACAGAGGGACAAGCATTACAAATCAAGGTCTCTATTACTATTAGAACGCAGAGGGACATGCATTACAAACAAGGTCTCTATTACTATTAGAAAGCAGAGACAAGCATTACAAACCAAGGTCTCTATTACTATTAGAACGCAGAGGGACAAGCATTACAAAACAAGGTCTCTGTTACTATTAGAACGCAGAGGGACAAGCATTACAAAACAAGGTCTCTATTACTATTAGAACGCAGAGGGACAAGCATTACAAAAACAAGGTCTCTATTACTATTAGAACGCAGAGGACAAGCATTACAAAACAAGGTCTCTATTACTATTAGAACGCAGAGGGACAAGCATTACAAAACAAGGTCTCTATTACTATTAGAACGCAGAGGGACAAGCATTACAAAACAAGGTCTCTATTACTATTAGAACGCAGAGGGACAAGAGACAAGCATTACAAACCAAGGTCTCTATTACTATTAGAACGCAGAGGGACAAGCATTACAAAACAAGGTCTCTGTTACTATTAGAACGCAGAGGACAAGCATTACAAAACAAGGTCTCTATTACTATTAGAACGCAGAGGGACAAGCATTACAAAACAAGGTCTCTATTACTATTAGAACGCAGAGGGACAAGCATTACAAAGCAAGGTCTCTATTACTATTAGAACGCAGAGGGACAAGCATTACAAAGCAAGGTCTCTATTACTATTAGAAAGCCGTAGACAAGCATTACCAAACAAGATCTCTATTACTATTAGAAAGCCGTAGACAAGCATTACAAAACAAGGTCTTTATCACTATAAGAACGCAGAGGGTAAGAGAAAAAGGGGTCGACCTACAGGGGTCAACCTAGAGGGGTCGACCTAGAGGGGTCGACCTAGAGGGGTCGACTTAGAGGGCCGACTTAGAGGCACATAGAGACAAGAGATGAAGACAGATGAAAAATTGTGGGTAGTCTTAGCAACACCTGGAATTATATATGTGATAGATAGACAGCTCTGGAAGGTTTTTGCCCACGACCTATGCCCCTATTCAAGGGACGATGAGTGACATATGTATATTTAACTGGAGTTAGTGTTGTGAAAAGTGACGTCGGTGGCTGAGTTGTAAGGCTGCTGAACTTGAGATCATGAGGTCCCAGGTCCGAATCCTAGCAAAGCTAGGTCTAACATTGTGTTTCATGGGGAGAACACTTAACAGGCATTGTTCCCACTCGACCCAGGTGAAAATGGGTACAAGCACTAGCTTGGGAGTACACACCTGTGTCACACTAGGGTCCTGTCAAAGAGGTGATTATCATCACTTGTTCCGCTGCCCGCTACAGAAACTGGGCTAAGCTCCAGTTCTATGAGGCGTAATGATCCTGAAGGAACTTTATTACTGCTACCAAAGGAGTCATGAGCGTGATAGAAATTTTTGACAAAGGGAGCCAGACTTCCTGTACCATGTCTCCTACAAGTCAGTTTCTGTTGAAGATTTAACGTAACTTTTTCAATCTACAGACATGCTCATCATTATAACATATAGGTCTATTAATCGTAAGTGTTATGGTTAACTCTTTAGGGCTAATCGCTTCATGATTTCGTTTAACGTTTTCACCTTGTAAAATTTTAATGTTGAAACTACCTATGATGTTAATTTCTGTTTCAATGATTGTTTTTATCCCCCAACTGTTTCAATGATTGTTTTTATTCCCTCAACTGTTTCAATGATTGTTTTTATCCCCCAACTGTTTCAATGATTGTTTTTATCCCCCAACTGTTTCATTGATTGTTTTTATCCCCCAACTGTTTCATTGATTGTTTTTATCCCCCAACTGTTTCAATGATTGTTTTTATCCCCCAAGTGTTTCATTGATTGTTTTTATCCCCAAGTGTTTCATTGATTGTGTTTATCCACCATCTGTTTCAATGATTGTTTTTATCCCCCAACTGTTTCAATGATTGTTTTTATTCCCTCAACTGTTTCAATGATTGTTTTTATTCCCTCAACTGTTTCAATGATTGTTTTTATCCCCCAACTGTTTCATTAATTGTGTTTATCCACCAACTGTTTCAATGATTGTTTTTATCCCCCAACTGTTTCAATGATTGTTTTTATCCCCAACTGTTTCAATGATTGTTTTTATCCCCCAACTGTTTCAATGATTGTTTTTATCCCCCAACTGTTTCAATGATTGTTTTTATCCCCAACTGTTTCATTGATTGTGTTTGTCCACCAACTGTTTGTCAGGTTCAGGGCAAGCTGTACGTCATTGGGGGCAATGTGGAGGACAGCTATGGATTTCCGGTGCCCATCATCACAGTGGAAGTCTACAACCCTCAAACTGACCAGTGGACGATTTGTCGAACCACCTGCAACATTCGGGAGGCGGGAGCAGCTGTGTTCAAGGAGAAAATTTACATGGTGGGGGCATAAATGGGGAGCACCGCTACTCTGATTTATTACAGGAATACGACTGTGGCAAAGATCAAATGGTGGCTTTAGAGCTGTCCACACGTGTCATAGGACGGGCCTGCTGTGTTCTCACCTTACCAAGCACTATTTGTCCAGCATAGGCCCGCTATAATACATAGCGTTTGCTTGTGCTGTGGATTTGTTTTCTGAATATTTAATTTCAAGCTTGTTCATTGTTCCAATGGAATGAAATGTTGTTTTCTGTGGATGTTGATTTAAATGTGGTTTTTATTCAACCCTTCAACTGGTTGTCGGTGGGTGGTTGACGGGCGTTGCTGGTGGTGGGTAATTTTTCTTTCCTTTCCCTCTTTTATATATGTCTTTCATCTTGCTGGTTCCTCTTTTATTCCCATTGAGATTTTCCTATACGGTGGACAGGTTAAATTTCAAGAGACAAAAATCGGTTGTTGACATATGTTGCAATGACCCCCATTGTACCATTGTCTGGTTGCTGTGACATATGTCGCAATGACCCCATCATACCATTGTCTGGTTGCCGTGACATATGTCGTAATGACCCCATTGTACCATTGTCTGGTTGCTGTGACATATGTCGCAATGACCCCATTGTACCATTGTCTGGTTGCTGTGACATATGTCGCAATGACCCCATTGTATCATTGTCTGGTTGCTGTGACATATGTCGCAATGACCCCATTGTACCATTGTCTGGTTGCTGTGACATATGTCGCAATGACCCCATTGTACCATTGTCTGGTTGCCATGACATATGTTGCAATGACCCCATTGTACCATTGTCTGGTTGCTGTGACATATGTTGCAATGACCCCATTGTACCATTGTCTGGTTGCTGTGACATATGTCGACCCCATTGTACCATTGTCTGGTTGCCGTGACATATGTCGTAATGACCCCATTGTAGCATTGTCTGGTTGTTGTGACATATGTCGCAATGACCCCATTGTACCATTGTCTGGTTGCCGTGACATATGTCGCAATGACCCCATTGTACCATTGTCTGGTTGCCATGACATATGTCGCAATGACCCCATTGTACCATTGTCTGGTTGCCGTGACATATGTCGCAATGACCCCATTGTACCATTGTCTGGTTGCCATGACATATGTCGGAATGACCCCCATTGTACCATTGTCTGGTTGCCGTGACATATGTCGCAATGACCCCATTGTACCATTATCTAGTTGCCGTGACATATGTCGCAATGACCCCATTGTACCATTGTCTGGTTGCGTGACATATGTCATTTCAATCTTAAAAGGTAACGATAAAATAACACAGGTGAAAACGTTTCTTTACTGCAGAATTTCAATTTTAGATTTCTTCTATCACTGCCTCATGTGTCTGGTAGAGGGATGATAGGGAGGAGGTGGATTACTATTGAACTGTAGGAAAGGAGCAGCCAAGAATACAAAACAATGGTCACTCATGTCACTGTAAAGGAGAAGAGAGGGTGATACTAGTGATATACATAGAGCAAGGAGGGAGTTTTCAAAAGCATGGGAAGCATGTAGCTGAGGAGAGGTGTTAGGTCTGGGATAGAGCGCATGGCCGCAACTGGGGCACTACACTCTAGTGACAGCAATAAATCGAGAGGGGCTGTTTCTTTCATTATGGGAATGTGTTAACTATGCACATTGGACTCGATCATGGGATTAGCGAAAGGTGGTTGGACATTTCCTCTAGTATACTTATTAGTATTATAGTTCCATCATTTTGTTTAGATGTGAGAATGAAAATGATTCCTTTAGAAATAAAGATAAATGCTGTTCATTGAAACTCTACTACATAAAATTTGACACAGCCAGCCACGCTATTATTGAATGACTGAAGTAAAGCCTGACCATGCAGCCATGAAATAGTTTCCATATCGATATTACTATTATCTTAATGCAATATACAATCATTTTGCTACGCCAGGTCTACTTAGAAATTTTTGATTTAACTAACCGACATGTGAGTGAATTGAAAATGGCTGTGTGTGATTCAGTGATGCTTTGGTTAGAATAACATATTATTACATCGGCTCTCTACTTATGTCAGATGTACTTTTGACATGTACTTTGAAGATGTGCTTTTACAAACAGAGAGGGCTTACTGTAAATCTCTTTTTCTTTGCTATTATTAGAAACTACAGTACGAGCTGGCTTTGAAATATTTATAAATAAAGTCAGTGGAGCTCACTGAAGTGCATACTACAAAAGGCAGCTTAACTGTAACCTTGTTTCTGTATGTTTAGATTTAGAGCAAGCATCATTGTTGTGTGATATCCTGTATGCTTACATAGCAACATGGTAAAACATGATAAAGTTATTATTTTTATAATTTCAACAACCGTTTTCTTATGAGAAATGGAATGTCCACTTGTCACTTAATGTATTGAAGTTCAATTTCGTTAGAGGGGGAATCGAAAGTACAAAAATGTCATTGTTGTTGTTGTTGTTGTTGTACATTTCATTTAGAGGTAGAATACAACATCAACAATATAGTTATCAATAAATAAGTTGGGGTTTCTTTTGGAGGTGGGGGTGGAGGGGGGATACAAGCAGAATGATTCATGACACATTTATTGATACAAAAGCTTTTTAACTCCAGCTTTCTTTTCAGTAAAATTCTTAATAAAGGAGGAATGATTTTTAAAGCTATGACAGATGCAAGAAAGAGTCTTTAAAATGATACAATTATTTATTCTAGATGAAAAGGATTATGCAGGAATAATGAAATAAACTTTTGACTGAACAAAGACAAACATGTTTACAAAAAAACTGCATTTTCAGTCAGATAATGGTTTTTATTTTCCAACAATGAATTTCTACAGCAATCACCAGTGAGAAGTCATTCTGTCAGCCTTGATGAACCGAGATCATTTATTACATTGAAGATGTCATGTAATTTCTTCTTGTTACTGAATATAAGATCCACAGAATAGCGTTTCCTTTCTTTCTAGCTCTTTTCTTCTCTCTCTTTTTCTTCTCTCTTATCTTCTCTCTTTTCTTCTCTTCTTCTTCTCTCTCTTCTCTCTTTCTGGCTCTCACTTCTTTTCTGGCTCTCACTTCTTTTCTGGCTCTCACTTCTTTTCTGGCTCTCACTTCTTTTCTGGCTCTCACTCACTAGCTCTTACTTCTTTTCTTAGATGTGTTTAGCAGATTTTTTCATTGCTGCAAACAACATCCATGTACATAGCAGTCAGTAATGCTAGTACTACATGTATCATGTGTGAAATACAAGCACCAGTCTGTGATATTCAACTTGTGTTTTATCATCACTTTGTTTTCTTTGCAAGTACATGTATAAATAAATGATCTTGAAACCTTTGTCTTTGCGTTTGTGTTGACAATGTTAAATTGAAGGAAGAGGCAAACAGTGACAATGTTAAATTGAAGGAAGAGACAAACAGTAACAATGCTAAAAGGAAGGAAGAGACAAACAGTGACAATGTTAAAGGAAGAGGCAAACAGTGACAATGCTAAAAAGGAAGGAAGAGACAAACAGTGACAATGCTAAAAGGAAGGAAGAGACAAACAGTGACAATGCTAAAAGGAAGGAAGAGACAAACAGTGACAATGCTAAAAGGAAGGAAGAGACAAACAGTGACAATGCTAAAAGGAAGGAAGAGACAAACAGTGACAATTCTAAAAGGAAGGAAGAGACAAACAGTGACAATGCTAAAAGGAAGGAAGAGACAAACAGTGACAATGCTAAAAGGAAGGAAGAGACAAACAGTGACAATGCTAAAGGAAGGAAGAGACAAACAGTGACAATGCTAAAAGGAAGGAAGAGACAAACAGTGACAATGCTAAAAGGAAGGAAGAGACAAACAGTGACAATGCTAAAAGGAAGGAAGAGACAAACAGTGACAATGCTAAAAGGAAGGAAGAGACAAACAGTGACAATGCTAAAAGGAAGGAAGAGACAAACAGTGACAATGCTAAAAGGAAGGAAGAGACAAACAGTGACAAAGTGACAATACTAAAAGGAAGGAAGAGACAAACAGTGACAATGCTAAAAGGAAGATAGAGACAAACAGTGACAATGCTAAAAGGAAGGAAGAGACAAACAGTGACAATTCTAAAAGGAAGGAAGAGACAAACAGTGACAATGCTAAAAGGAAGGAAGAGACAAACAGTGACAATGCTAAAAGGAAGGAAGAGACAAACAGTGACAATGCTAAAAGGAAGGAAGAGACAAACAGTGACAATTCTAAAAGGAAGGAAGAGACAAACAGTGACAATGCTAAAAGGAAGGAAGAGACAAACAGTGACAATTCTAAAAGGAAGGAAGAGACAAACAGTGACAAAGCTAAAAGGAAGGAAAAGACAAATGGTGACAATTCTAAAAGGAAGATAGAGACAAACAGTGACAATTCTAAAAGGAAGATAGAGACAAACAGTGACAATTCTAAAAGGAAGGAAGAGACAAACAGTGACAATTCTAAAAGGAAGGAAGAGACAAACAGTGACAATTCTAAAAGGAAGGAAGAGACAAACAGTGACAATTCTAAAAGGAAGGAAGAGACAAACAGTGACAATTCTAAAAGGAAGGAAGAGACAAACAGTGACAATTCTAAAAGGAAGGAAGAGACAAACAGTGACAATTCTAAAAGGAAGGAAGAGACAAACAGTCAGGCAAGGGCCATGTCAAAGGGAAGAAAATGACATTGAAAAATATTAAAGCCCCGCAGGAACAAAGACGACACAAATACAAAGAACAGACATAAAAATCCTGGCCACCGTGGGGATCAAACCCGCGACCTCTGGATTTTTGTCTGTTTTTTCCTTGTATTCGTCTCCTTTCTTTCAATGGCACTTTGATATTATTCAATGTCATTTCCTTGTATTCGTCTCCTTTCTTTCAATGGCACTTGATATTATTCAATGTCATTTCCTTGTATTTGTCTTGTCTTTCTTCCAATGGCGCTTTGATATTATTCAATGTCATTTCCTTGTATTTGTCTTGTCTTTCTTCCAATGGTGCTTTGATATTATTCACTGTCATTTCCTGTATTTGTCTCCTTTCTTCCAATGGCACTTTGATATTATTCAATGTCATTTCCTTGTATTTGTCTCCTTTCTTCCAATGGCACTTTGATATTATTCAATGTCATTTCCTTGTATTTGTCTCCTTTCTTCCAATGGCACTTTGATATTATTCAATGTCATTTCCTTGTATTTGTCTCGTCTTTCTTCCAATGGTGCTTTGATATTATTTAATGTCATTTCCTTGTATTCGTCTCCTTTCTTCCAATGGTGCTTTGATATTATTCAATGTCATGTCCTTGTATTTGTCTCGTCTTTCTTCCAATGGTGCTTTGATATTATTCAATGTCATTTCCTTGTATTTGTCTCGTCTTTCTTCCAATGGCACTTTGATATTATTCAATGTCATTTCCTTGTATTTGTCTCGTCTTTCTACCAATGGCACTTTGATATTATTCAATGTCATTTCCTTGTATTTGTCTCGTCTTTCTTCCAATGATGCTTTGATATTATTCAATGTCATTTCCTTGTATTTGTCTCGTCTTTCTTCCAATGGCACTTTGATATTATTCAATGTCATGTCCTTGTATTTGTCTCGTCTTTCTTCCAATGGTGCTTTGATATTATTCAATGTCATGTCCTTGTTTGATTTATTCAATGTCATTTCCTTTCTTTTCCAATGACACTTTGATATTATTCAATGTCATTTCCTTGTATTTATCTCGTCTTTCTTCCAATGGCGCTTTGATATTATTCAATGTCATGTCCTTGTATTTGTCTCGTCTTTCTTCCAATGGCACTTTGATATTATTCATTTCCTTGTATTTGCACTTTGATATTATTCAATGTCATGTCCTTGTATTTGTCTCGTCTTTCTTCCAATGGTGCTTTGATATTATTCAATGTCATTTCCTTGTATTTGTCTCCTTTCTTCCAATGGTGCTTTGATATTATTCAATGTCATTTCCTTGTATTTGTCTCTGTCTTTCTTCCAATGGTGCTTTGATATTATTCAATGTCATTTCCTTGTATTTGTCTCGTCTTTCTTCCAATGGCGCTTTGATATTATTCAATGTCATTTCCTTGTATTTGTCTCGTCTTTCTTCCACTGATGCTTTGATATTATTCAATGTCATTTCCTTGTATTTGTCTCGTCTTTTCTTCCAATGGCACTTTGATATTATTCAATGTCATGTCCTTGTATTGGTCTCGTCTTTCTTCCAATGGTGCTTTGATATTATTCAATGTCATGTCCTTGTATTTATCTCGTCTTTCTTCCAATGGCGCTTTGATATTATTCAATGTCATGTCCTTGTATTTGTCTCGTTTTCTTCCAATGGCACTTTGATATTATTCAATGTCATGTCCTTGTATTTGTCTCTGTCTTTCTTCCAATGGCACTTTGATATTATTCATTTCCTTGTATTTGTCTCGTCTTTCTTCCAATGGCACTTTGATATTATTCAATGTCATGTCCTTGTATTTGTCTCGTGTTTCTTCCAATGGCACTTTGATATTATTCAATGTCATTTCCTTGTATTTGTCTTGTCTTTCTTCCAATGGTGCTTTGATATTATTCAATGTCATTTCCTTGTATTTGTCTCCTTTCTTCCAATGGCGCTTTGATATTATTCAATGTCATTTCCTTGTATTTGTCTCATCTTTCTTCCAATGATGCTTTGATATTATTCAATGTCATTTCCTTGTATTTGTCTCCTTGCTTCCAATGGCACTTTGATATTATTCAATGTCATTTCCTTGTATTTGTCTCGTCTTTCTTCCAATGATGCTTTGATATTATTCAATGTCATGTCCTTGTATTTGTCTCGTCTTTCTTCCAATGATGCTTTGATATTATTCAATGTCATTTCCTTGTATTTGTCTCGTCTTTCTTCCAATGGCACTTTGATATTATTCAATGTCATGTCCTTGTATTTGTCTCCTTTCTTCCAATGGCATTTTGATATTATTCAATGTCATGTCCTTGTATTTGTCTCGTCTTTCTTCCAATGGCGCTTTGATATTATTCAATGTCATTTCCTTGTATTTGTCTCCTTTCTTCCAATGGCACTTTGATATTATTCAATGTCATTTCCTTGTATTTGTCTCCTTTCTTCCAATGGCACTTTGATATTATTCAATGTCATTTCCTTGTATTTGTCTCGTCTTTCTTCCAATGATGCTTTGATATTATTCAATGTCATTTCCTTGTATTTGTTTCCTTTTCTTCCAATGGCACTTTGATATTATTCAATGTCATGTCCTTGTATTTGTCTCGTCTTTCTTACAATGGCGCTTTGATATTATTCAATGTCATTTCCTGGTATTTGTCTCGTCTTTCTTCCAATGGCGCTTTGATATTAGTCAATGTCATTTCCTTGTATTTGTCTCGTCTTTCTTCCAATGGCGCTTTGATATTATTCAATGTCATTTCCTTGTATTTGTCTCCTTTCTTCCAATGGCACTTTGATATTATTCAATGTCATTTCCTTGTATTTGTCTCTGTCTTTCTTCCAATGATGCTTTGATATTATTCAATTTCATTTCCTTGTATTTGTCTCTCTTTCTTCCAATGGCGCTTTGATATTATTCAATGTCGTTTCCTTGTATTTGTCTCCTTTCTTCCAATGGCACTTTGATATTATTCAATGTCATGTCCTTGTATTTGTCTCGTCTTTCTTCCAATGGCGCTTTGATATTATTCAATGTCATTTCCTTGGTATTTGTCTCCTTTCTTCCAATGGCACTTTGATATTATTCAATGTCATTTCCTTGTATTTGTCTCCTTTCTTCCAATGGCGCTTTGATATTATTCAATGTCATTTTCCTGGTATTTGTCTCCTTTCTTCCAATGGCGCTTTGATACTATTCAATGTCATTTCCTTGTATTTGTCTCGTCTTTCTTCCAATGATGCTTTGATATTATTCAATGTCATTTCCTTGGATTTGTCTCCTTTTTCCAATGATGCTTTGATATTATTCAATGTCATTTCCTTCACTAAAATGAAGGAAGAAAGGAAAGAATAATAATGAGCATGTGCTTTTCAACTGTCACAGCTTTTTATTAATTTCCAGTAGTTTTCTAGTGCAACTTTTTAATATAAGGCTGTTTTGTGTTGTAAATTGTGTTATGGGGGATTGGGGGGGGAGAGAGGAGGAGGTTGAAATGCATATGAATGGGGGGGGGAGGAGGTTGGAATGCATATGAATGGGGGGGGGGGGAGGAGGTTGAAATGTTGGAATGCATATGAATGGGGAGAGGAGGAGGTTGGAATGCATATGAATGGGGGGGGAGGTTGGAATGGAATGGGGGGGAGAGAGGAGGTTGGAATGCATATGAATGGGGGGAGGAGAGGAGGGAGGGAGGTTGAAATGCATATGAATGGGGGGAGAGGGGGGAGGAGGTTGGAATGCATATGAATGGGGGGAGAGAGGGGGGAGGAGGTTGGAATGCATATGAATGGGGGGGGGGTTGGAGAGGAGGGGAGGTTGAAATGCATATGAATGGGGGGGAGGAGGAGGTTGGAATGCATATGAATGGGGGGAGAGGAGGAGGTTGGAATGCATATGAATGGGGGGGGGGGAGAATGGGGGGGAGGAGGTTGGAATGCATATGAATGAGGGGGGGGAGAGGAGGAGGTTGGAATGCATATGAATGGGGGAGGGAGGAGGTTGGAGAGGAGGAGGTTGGAATGCATATGAATGGGGGGGGGAGAGGGAGGAGGTTGGAATGCATATGAATGGGGGGGGGGGGTTGAATGCAGAGGAGGAGGTTGGAATGCATATGAATGGGGGGGAGAGGAGGGGGGAGGTTGGAATGCATATGAATGGGGGGAGGTTGGAGGAGGGGAGGAGGAGGTTGAAATGCATATGAATGGGGGGAGAGGAGGAGGTTGGAAATGCATATGAATGGGGGGGAGAGAGGAGGTTGGAATGCATATGAATGGGGGGGGAGAGAGGAGGTTGAAATGCATATGAATGGGGGGAGGGAGGAGGTTGGAATGCATATGAATGGGGGGGGGGAGGTTGGAATGAGAGGAGGTTGGAATGCATATGAATGGGGGGAGGAGGTTGGAATGCATATGAATGGGGGGAGAGAGGAGGTTGGAATGCATATGAATGGGGGGGGAGAGGAGGAGGTTGGAATGCATATGAATGGGGGGGAGGAGAATGAATGGGGGGAGAGGAGGTTGGAATGCATATGAATGGGGGAGAGAGGAGGTTGGAATGCATATGAATGGGGGGGGGGAGAGAGGAGGTTGGAATGCATATGAATGGGGGGGGGGAGGGAGGTTGGAATGCATATGAATGGGGGGGAGAGAGAGGGAGGTTGAAATGCATATGAATGGGGGGGGGGAGGAGGAGGTTGGAATGCATATGAATGGGGGGAGGTTGGAATGCATATGAATGGGGGGAGAGGGAGGAGGTTGGAATGCATATGAATGGGGGGGGGGAGGAGGAGGTTGAAATGCATATGAATGGGGGGAGGGAGGAGGTTGGAATGCATATGAATGGGGGAGAGGAGGAGGTTGGAATGCATATGAATGGGGGGGGGAGGAGGTTGAAATGCATATGAATGGGGGGAGAGGAGGAGGTTGAAATGCATATGAATGGGGGGGGGGGGAGAGGGAGGAGGTTGAAATGCATATGAATGGGGGGAGAGGAGGAGGTTGAAATGCATATGAATGGGGGGGAGAGGAGGAGGTTGAAATGCATATGAATGGGGGGAGAGGAGGAGGTTGAAATGCATATGAATGGGGGGGGGAGGAGGTTGAGGAGGAGGTTGAAATGCATATGAATGGGGGGAGAGGAGGAGGTTGGAATGCATATGAATGGGGGGAGAGGAGGTTGGAATGCATATGAATGGGGGGAGGAGGAGGTTGGAATGCATATGAATGGGGGAGGAGGTTGGAATGCATATGAATGGGGGGAGAGAGGAGGTTGGAATGCATATGAATGGGGGGAGAGAGGAGGTTGGAATGCATATGAATGGGGGGAGAGAGGAGGTTGGAATGCATATGAATGGGGGGGGGAGGAGGTTGGAATGCATATGAATGGGGGGAGGAGGAGGTTGGAATGCATATGAATGGGGGGAGGAGGAGGTTGGAATGCATATGAATGGGGGGAGAGGAGGAGGTTGGAATGCATATGAATGGGGGGGGAGGAGGAGGTTGGAATGCATATGAATGGGGGGAGAGGAGGAGGTTGGAATGCATATGAATGGGGGGGGAGGAGGAGGTTGGAATGCATATGAATGGGGGGGGAGGGAGGAGGTTGGAATGCATATGAATGGGGGGGAGAGGAGGAGGTTGGAATGCATATGAATGGGGGGGGAGGAGGAGGTTGGAGAGAGGAGGTTGAAATGCATATGAATGGGGGGGAGGAGGAGGTTGGAATGCATATGAATGGGGGGGGAGGGAGGAGGTTGGAATGCATATGAATGGGGGGAGAGGAGGGGAGGTTGGAATGCATATGAATGGGGGGGAGAGGAGGAGGTTGGAATGCATATGAATGGGGGGGGGGGAGAGAGGAGGTTGGAATGCATATGAATGGGGGGGAGGAGGGGAGGTTGGAATGCATATGAATGGGGGGGGGAGAGAGAGGAGGTTGGAATGCATATGAATGGGGGGGGAGGGAGGGTTGAAATGCATATGAATGGGGGGAGAGGAGGAGGTTGGAATGCATATGAATGGGGGGAGAGGAGGAGGTTGGAATGCATATGAATGGGGGGGGGAGAGGAGGAGGTTGGAATGCATATGAATGGGGGGAGAGGAGGAGGTTGGAATGCATATGAATGGGGGGGGGGGGTTGGAGCATATGAATGGGGGAGAGGAGGTTGGAATGCATATGAATGGGGGGAGGGAGGTTGGAGATATGAATGGGGGAGGAGGTTGGAATGCATATGAATGGGGGGGGGAGAGAGGAGGTTGGAATGCATATGAATGGGGGGGGAGGTTGGAATGCAGAGGAGGAGGTTGGAATGCATATGAATGGGGGGGAGAGGAGGAGGTTGGAATGCATATGAATGGGGGGAGGAGGTTGGAGAGGAGGAGGTTGGAATGCATATGAATGGGGGGGAGGAGGAGGTTGGAATGCATATGAATGGGGGGGGAGAGGAGGAGGTTGGAATGCATATGAATGGGGGGGAGGAGGAGGTTGGAATGCATATGAATGGGGGGGGGAGGAGGAGGTTGGAATGCATATGAATGGGGGGGGAGAGGAGGAGGTTGGAATGCATATGAATGGGGGGGGAGGAGGAGGTTGGAATGCATATGAATGGGGGGAGAGGAGGAGGTTGGAATGCATATGAATGGGGGGAGAGAGGAGGTTGGAATGCATATGAATGGGGGGGGAGGTTGGAATGCATATGAATGGGGGAGAGTTGGAATGCATATGAATGGGGGGGGGAGGAGGAGCATATGAATGGGGGGAGAGGAGGTTGCAATGCATATGAATGGGGGGAGAGGAGGTTGGAATGCATATGGTTGGGGGGGGGAGAGGAGGAGGTTGGAATGCATATGAATGGGGGAGAGGAGGAGGTTGGAATGCATATGAATGGGGGGGGAGAGGAGGAGGTTGGAATGCATATGAATGGGGGGGGAGAGGGGAGGGGGGAATGCATATGAATGGGGGGGGGGAGGAGGTTGGAGGAGGAGGTTGGAATGCATATGAATGGGGGGAGAGAGAGGAGTTGGAATGCATATGAATGGGGGGAGAGGAGGAGGTTGGAATGCATATGAATGGGGGGAGGAGAGGAGGTTGGGGGAGGAATGCATATGAATGGGGGGGGGGGAGGGAGGTTGGAATGCATATGAATGGGGGGGGGGAGGAGAGGTTGGAATGCATATGAATGGGGGAGAGGAGGAGGTTGGAATGCATATGAATGGGGGAGAGAGGAGGTTGGAATGCATATGAATGGGGGGGGAGGAGGTTGGAATGCATATGAATGGGGGGAGAGAGGAGGAGGTTGGAATGCATATGAATGGGGGAGAGAGGAGGTTGGAATGCATATGAATGGGGGGAATTGGAATATATGAATGGGGGGGGGAGGAGGTTGGAATGCATATGAATGGGGGGAGAGGGAGGTTGGAATGCATATGAATGGGGGGGGAGGAGGTTGGAATGCATATGAATGGGGGGAGAGAGAGGTTGGAATACATGCAATGAATGGGGGGGGAGGAGGTTGGAATGCATATGAATGGGGGGGGGGAGGAGGAGTGGTTGGAATGCAAATGAATGGGGGGGGAGAGAGGAGGTTGGAATGCATATGAATGGGGGGGGAGGTTGGAAATGCATATGAATGGGGAGGAGGAGGTGGGGGAGGAGGTTGAATGCATATGAATGGGGGGGGGGAGGAGGTTGGAATGCATAACCTGAATGGGGGGGGAGAGGAGGAGGTTGGAATGCATATGAATGGGGGGGGGAGAGAGAGGTTGGTTGAAATGCATATGAATGGGGGGGGGGAGGGAGGAGGTTGAAATGCATATGAATGGGGGGAGAGAGAGAGGTTGAAATGCATATGAATGGGGGGGGGGAGAGGAGGAGGTTGGAATGCAAAACATGAATGGGGAGAGGGTGGAGAGGAAGAGGTTGGAATACAAAACATGAATGGGGGAGGGGGAGAGAAGAGGTTGGAATACAAAACATGAATGGGGAGAGGAGGTTGGAATGCAAACATGAATGGGGGGGGGGAGGAGGTTGGAATACAAAACATGAAGGGTTAGGGTTAGGGTTTAGGGAGTTAGGTTAGGGTTAGGGGTTAGGGTTTAGAGTTAGGGTCGTACTATATAGACAGACGCTGGTCTGGCACACAAAGCAAAGAAAAAGAAAGAAAAAAATCCGTAGGGAGTCTACCCATGGAGTGTGACTCGGGGGGGGGGGGGGAGGGAACATAATATATAGACGTACTCTGGTCTGGCACATGAATCAAAGAAAAAGAAAAAGATTTCTTTTTCCGCAGGGAGGCTACCCGCAAGTGTGACCCGGGGGGAGGGGGGGCATACTATATAAGTGTACACTGGTCAGGCACTCTTCGCAAAGAAAAAGAAAGAAAGAAAAAAAAAAATTTTTTCACCCGCAGTGTGACCGACCCGGACCGGGGGGGACATACTATATGGGCGAACGCTTGTCGGGCCCCAGCTGAATGACAGGGAAAAGCGGGTCCGACCTGGCGGTCACGCGCCTGACCGCGCTCTGGTTCGTCGATCGCGACAGTTAAAAACCATTTCCTAGCTGGCGGTCAGACGCGCGCCGCGACCGCTCGCCGGTTTTTCGGGCGACAGGGAAAATCGCGTCCGACCTGGCGTCGCGTGCGAATCGGAGAATAATTGTTTTCTCGAGCGCGACTGGGTTTCTTCGCGCCAAGGCCTGGCTCGTGCGGCGCGCATGGCAGCGTCAGTTTTGGCTGTGGATTTTGGGCGCCAGGGCCTTCGCGACGAAGGTATGAGGCGGCGCACGCCAAACGGCTCAGTGGAACCCATATGGGCAGAGGATTAGGGAAGGCCACGAATAACCTTGAGAAGGCTTACGATGGATGATTTGAAGATATGAGGTCTTTTGTGGAAGGACTTAACAAGAAATGCCCAAGATAGGAACAAGTGGGAATGTGTTCATGGCCTATACCCTGGTATAGGGTGAAAACGCAATGAGGATGATGATACTATTAATTGGAAGCAAAACAAGCCGGAGACATTTATAATCAAATGGAAACCATTTAGTTTTCGATTTCGATCAATGATAGTTGAATTAAACTCTTAATTTATACTTTAAAGAATTAATTTGTAGAAACCCATAATAAACAATAACATACTTCTCTCTGGTTTGAATGAATAAAATGGAAAAAAAGCAATGCATTCATGTTCTTAAACAAAAATCTGAAAAAAGTTTAGATTTTGGCCGAATTGCCACGGAGTAATAGACATATTTCAAATCAATTTGGCACACAAACCGCTCTCCTTTAGGTTTGTTTGTTTAATTAAAATTTACCTTGTCCACCATTATGGTGATCTCAGGGTGAATTAAGAAGAAAAGTAAGATAAAAGAGAAGTGAAAGAGTAAAAGGAAATAAGTAGGACCTACCAGCACACCCCGCCAACCGCCCGCTATCCTTTAGGAGGTTGAGCACTGTTGTTGGAAAATCCATCCTAAATTGAAATTTTTCAAAAAATAATTAGTCCTTTTTGAGTAGCTCCATTTATTTATCCATTTGTTGAAAACTGGTTTAAACCTCTTCAGGGAGCTGAGAAATTCACCCAGTTCTTCTGTTTCTTTGTGGTAATGTTTTTTGCTACAAAAAAGACATTCTGTTGAGGTACATTGTCTGACCATTTATATTTGAAATGCAACACAACGGTTTAAACTGTTCAGCAAGACGAACTTGAATGGCCCCTTTTCCATGGACTTTTCATCATGGTCATAGCATGGTGCATTCAGTTGAATTATATTTGACACTCTTTCCTCAGGTTTAAAAACATTGGCACACTTTCTTCATCCCTTATGGAGTTTAACATGTCCATCAATTTTATTTACTGAGGCAGTGAAGATTTTTACCAGCAGATTTTGACTGCCTTGTAATTTATGTCCCTTGTTCTTAGGCTAGTAGACACTTCCTTCCAAATTTTACAAGTTCGTTTCTTTGGAACCATAAGATAAGGGTCATTTTGTGGTCCCTCATATGGTTTACATGACTGCCTGATTTGTAACTCATCCACTGGATGACCCAAATTCTAGTGCAAACTTTTCCTTAACAGGATTTCCACATATTCCTCCTGTTTCTTACAAAGGGATGAATGGAGCTCAAGGCAGTGCACTCTAGATCTAGATGTTGACGTAGATAATCTAGTAACTCCAAGGCTCGATTAATAATTATAACAAGGCTCAGTCGACAATCAATGAATGGGTGAAGGGCAAGCACAAGCATATCCAATGTTGGCTGGCATAACACAATGGTGAAATCCACTCTACATTACTTGTTGATCTCTCTCTATCATGGGCAACCTCCTGCTATTTATGCTCTATCGTGGGCAACCTCCTGCTATTTATGCTCTATCGTGGGCAACCTCCTGCTATTTATGCTGTATCATGGGCAACCTCCTGCTTTTTATGCTCTATCATGGGCAACCTCCTGTTTTTATGCTCTATCATGGGCAACCTCCTGTTTTTATGCTCTATCATAAGCAACCTCGTGCTATTTCTGCTGAGGAACTAACACATTTCTAGAATTGGACATTTCTATATCATTCCAAACCTTTCGACAAAATTCTATACAATTCTCTCCCCTTCCAGATAGGACGAATCGATACGAGGGCATACCAAAATGATTACGTCACAAACTCACATAGGGGTTTTACATACACTAAAATTGATTACATCATACATCACAGGTTTTCTTTTACGGGGGTGAATCCCTCCCAAACTACAAGTAACAATGTTACAACGATGAATTCTTTTTTCTTGATTCTGGAGAGGGGGAACGGGAGTGATGATGAGCAAACTGGCCCTCTCCCGACAATCTAAAGAAGGTCTTTAATTTAATAAACATCTAGATCTACTTGGCTTGTGTGTCCCATCATCATCTGACCATTCCATGGCTAAATCCAGAATATAGATCTAGAAACTACATCTTTGTAGGCTAAAACTAATAATAAAAAAAATACTCTCTGACTCTCTGTGTGAATTAAAATAATCTTATTTTTTAAAATCCACGCGATACACAAAGATTGTATTTTTTTTGGTATAATTCTCTTAGCTTGAAAGGATGTTGCTGAAACAAAACAAGAAGCGCTCAGTGGACTGTTCAACGGAGGCAAACTCTTGTTTTCTTTCGTCATATCAGTATAGAAAATAAAACATATTTCATTTTCCCTACATATTTTCCCTTCATGAAAAGTCTCTCAATATTCCTTATATTCTACTTTTGAATGTATCTTAACCGATACTCCCCCTCTCTCATTAATATTAGCCACTTGACCATTCAGCCTCTAAATGAATCAATTCTACCATTGTTTTCTTGCTTTCAAAAGAATTATTATTTAGCAATAAGACCTAACATAGATTCATTGAACTTATTTTAGGTACTTTAATGAACATGTTAGTGTACGTGAACTGTTTTCAGGTTTTCAAGTGTTTTATTGCCGTAGGCCTGTTTTTAAAATATAATGTTATTGGTCCCTTTAGATTTACATGTATTCTTAAAAGCCTGTAATTTAAATGGATAAGTCGACGAGACCTTGATATAGTCGAAGTTATTTTGACCTGTTCAGAGAACGAAAGTAGTCTGATCCCTGACTATATTTGTTTTATTTATTTGTTATTACCTTCTTCGCCATATGCCTTTGCCTTTGGTTTTTATTGGCTTTTTTCCATGGGAGAAGTCGAGAGAAGTCCTTTTATCGCATTGCTGAATACAAAACAAAAAAGTCTTTACAATATACAACTATGCTAGACCTTAATTGCTTTGTTATGGAAATAGTTGTTTATTCCTTTATTGTTCCTAGTGTTAGGTCTTTGCCGATTTGACTCAATGCTTTGTTTTCATTCAATGCTTTGTTTTCATGCTGTAATCCTTTTCCACATGCTTTTGTTTCTGTTATCTTCTTTCATTGTTACAGGAGACAGTGAGACTACTGAGACCATGAAATCTTTATTTTTAATAAAATCATTGTTGACACTCAAACATTACAACAAAATCATCTGCTTTCCTCACTGTCGATGTATACTTGTACAAGTGTGGTTGGAACGTAAGTGAAACAATATGACATATGTACGTATGCAAATCAACTGGAGACAAAAACAAATGTAAAACATGCAATGAAATAAAAAGACGAAAAATTTCAGCGTTGTATTATCTGCCATTTAAGAGATGGCATCTTTATATCTTTTGTATGTGTGTCATAAATAGACGATTGAAATTTGAGATGAATAAAGGAGATCCCATCAGTCTCCTTGACATTGTTAATGGAAGAAATAACAATAAAGCTAAGCCAGCAAATAAATAAAATCTGATAAGCAAGAAACGTACAATCAAGTCAAAGAAATCGCTGGATTTGATCTCAGGACAATATAGGAAAAACCAACAACACAAAAATTAAACAAAACTTGCATAAACATAGGACTGTTCTATACAACAAACTTGCATAAACATAGGACTGTTCTATACAACAAAATGATGAAAACACAACCCATGACACTTAAACAAACACATAAGTTAACATAGGAAATATCTATGAAAACATGCCACCTCAATAAACGATGATAAAAAAGAATTTTATCACTGAGCCAAATGTAATATAAAATGAAAAAAGTTGCCACTTATATTAAGGAAAAAAAAAGAAGAAAAAAGTTTGAAAATAGTAACTATTGAATGGTTAATAAATGGTGAAGGGCTGTAAAAACTGGTAGCAAAATGATGAAGATATATACTTATAAATACACCAGTACAAGAAAATTACTGTTCTTATCACTTTAAACTCTCAAACAAGCAATTTTGTGTTGTTATTTCACAAACCCAAAGTTAAAATCACTGTTCTTATTACTTTAACTTTTAACTATCAAAGAAACAGTGTCCTGTTGTTTTTCCACAAACCAAAAGTTAAAATCACTGTTTTTATGACTTTGGCTTTAAACTATCAAAGAAGTAATTCTGTGGGGCATTTTTTTCCTACAAACCAAAACGTAACTAAGAATCAGAGGGTTTTAGTTTTGGTTTGGTCTTGTCCTCCTTTGGTTTTCCTTTTTTTTTATTATTTCACTGAAAGCATGGATAGGATGAAAATAGAAATCTCTTTACAGTCTGGTAACAGAAATCTCCGTATGATATAGCAACCTTCATTTCGCACACTGGCAACCTCCATTTCACACATATCTGGCAAACTTCATTTCACACATATCTGGCAACTTCCATTTCACACATATCTGGCAACGTTTATTTCACACATACTATCTGGCAACCTTATTTCACAAACAATATCTAGCAACCTTTCTTTCACACAATATCTGGCAACCTTATTTGACACACAATATCTAGCAACCTTCCTTTCACATATAATATCTGGCAACCTTCCTTTCACACATGTCTGGCAACCTTCCTTTCACACACAAAGCCAGAAACTGAAGAGCCAGCAGCTGACATGGCAAGCATTTCAAAGCAGGGTTTTATCTTTCTTTATATAGATTTTCTGCTTTACATGATCACATTCCATTTTTAAATAAGACCATTCCATTTTAAATAAGACCACATTCTCTGCTTTACATGATCACATTCCATTTTTAAATAAGACCACATTCCTCTGCTTTACATAAGTGCATTCCCCTTATAAATAAGCCCACACTTTCCTGCTTCACATAACTAAATTTCATTTATAAACAGCTCACACTTTCCTGCTTCACATAACTAAATTTCATTTATAAGCACATAACTAAATTTCATTTATAAGCAGCCCAATCTTTCCTGCTTCACATAACTAAATTTCATTTCTAAACAGCTCACACTTTCCTGCTTTACATCACCACATTTCTCTGCTTTACATAAGCACATTTCATTTCTAAACAGCCAAAAGTTTTCTGTTTTATATAACCACACTTCTCTGCTTTATATAACCACATTTCATTTGTAAACAGGTAATACTTTTCTGCTTTACATAACTGCATTTCATTTTTAAATAGCGCATACTTCACTGCTTCACATAACCACATTTCTAGGAAAAGAGAATACCAGAGGTAGAACTAAGAAAACTTATTTGAATGGCGATATAATCTAAACTTACAGTAGGCCAAAATATATCTTTCAATACACACCCTCAAATGCTGTATAATATAACATTTTCTTCCTTGACTGTTTTAATGAAATTAATTCTCACTAAATCTTGAAAATAACAATTCAATTAGTGTTGATTCTCTTCTCATAGATAAAACTTTCATGTGATTTCAAGGACAGTCTAATTTCACTTCTTTAAGAGCCCAGGGATTTTCCGCACATTGGGCATCATGGCCATGCAAAGGTTTGACATGGAGTTTCCCGGGAGAGTAGTAATACTGCTCAGCTTCTGTGGCCCCATCACAGGTAGCAGCCGGCTCTTCATCCTGTCCATTTAAACGGTCATAATTTCATTCTATTTATTGGATGGCATGGAAGGTGTTCAATCATGGTGTGAGTTTGGAGTAAACAGGCGGTGAGAATTTCTTCCTCAAGTATTTCAAGACATAGAGAGGGATACATGAAATACAAGTGATGACCAGCACTTTCCACACAAAATCCCACGTCTGTAAGAACTGGGAATCTGGGGAGGAAAGAAAAGAAAGAAAAGAAGAAAAGTTTATGTTTTGCTGCTGATTTCAACATCTTCTTTCGGTATTAAGCCTTTTCAGACATAATTGCTTTTAGGTCTAGGCGGAATGAATTCTAGTGTGTCCCTGCAGCTGCCAATTAAATAATCTACTTCCCTGCAAGCACTAATTTAATATATCTGTATCCTTGCAATTGATAAATGAATATACCTGAATCCCTGCAAGTACTAAGTAATACATTTGCATTCCTGCAAGTGCTAATTGAATATATACATGTATCCCTGCAAATGATAATTGAAGATATCTTCATCCCTGCAACGGCAAATTAAAGAATCTACTTCCCTGCAAGCACTAATTGAATTCACCAGCATCCCTGCAACTGCTAATTGAATATACCTGTTTCCCTACAACTGCTAATTGAATATACCTGTTCCCTACAACTGCTAATTGAATATACCTATTTCCCTACAGCTGCTAATTGAATATACCTGTTTCCCTACAACTGCTAATTGAATATACCTGTTTCCCTACAACTGCTAATTGAATATACCTGTTTCCCTACAACTGCTAATTGAATATACCTGTTTCCCTACAGCTGCTAATTGAATATACCTGTTTCCCTACAGCTGCTAATTGAATATACCTGTTTCCCTACAGCTGCTAATTGAATATACCTGTTTCCCTTACAACTGTTAATTGAATATACCTGCATCCCTACAACTGCTAATTGAATATACCTGCATCCATGTAACTGCTAACTAAACATACATGTATCCCTGTAGCGGCTAATTGAATATACCTGTTTCCTACAGCTGCTAATTGAATATACCTGTTTCCCTACAGCTGCTAATTGAATATACCTGTTTCCCTACAGCTGCTAATTGAATATACCTTTTTCCCTACAGCTGCTAATTGAATATACCTGTTTCCCTACAGCTGCTAATTGAATATACCTATTTTCCCTACAGCTGCTAATTGAATATACCTGTTTCCCTACAGCTGCTAATTGAATATACCTGTTTCCCTACAACTGCTAATTGAATATACCTGTTTCCCTACAGCTGCTAATTGAATATACCTGTTTCCCTACAACTGCTAATTGAATATACCTGTTTCCCTACAACTACAACTGCTAATTGAATATATCTGCATCCCTACAGCTGCTAATTGAATATACCTGCATCCCTACAACTGCTAATTGAATATACCTGTTTCCCTACAGCTGCTAATTGACTATACCTGTTTCCCTACAACTGCTAATTGAATATACCTGTTTCCCTACAGCTGCTAATTGAATATATCTGTTTCCCTACAACTGCTAATTGAATATACCTGTTTCCCTACAACTGCTAATTGAATATATCTGCATCCCTACAGCTGCTAATTGAATATACCTGCATCCCTAAAACTGCTAATTGAATATACCTGTTTCCCTACAACTGCTAATTGAATATACCTGAACTGCTATACCTGTATCCCTACAACTGCTAATTGAATATACCTGCATCCCTACAACTGCTAATTGAATATACCTATTTCCCTACAGCTGCTAATTGAATATACCTGCATCCCTAGCTGCTAATTGAATATACCTGTTTCCCTACCTGCATCCTGTTTTCTACAACTGCTAATTGAATATACCTGTTTCCCTACAACTGCTAATTGAATATACCTGCTTCACTACAACTGCTAATTGAATATATCTGCATCCCTACAGCTGCTAATTGAATATACCTGCATCCCTACAACTGCTAATTGAATATACCTGCATCCCTACAACTGCTAATTGAATATACCTATTTCCCTACAACTGCTAATTGAATATACCTGCATCCCTGCAAATGCTAATTGAATATACCTGTTTCCCTACAACTGCTAATTGAATATACCTGTTTCCCTACAACTGCTAATTGAATAAACCTGCATCCATGGAACTGCTAACTAAACATACATGTATCCCTGTAACTGCTAATTGAATATACCTGTTTCCCTACAACTGCTAATTGAATATACCTGCATCCCTACAACTGCTAATTGAATATACCTGCATCCCTACAACTGCTAATTGAATATACCTGCATCCCTACAACTGCTAATTGAATATACCTGCATCCCTACAACTGCTAATTGAATATACCTGTTTCCCTACAACTGCTAATTGAATATACCTGCATCCCTACAACTGCTAATTGAATATACCTGTTTCCCTACAACTGCTAATTGAATATACCTGTTTCCCTACAGCTGCTAATTGAATATACCTGCATCCCTACAACTGCTAATTGAATATATCTGCATCCCTACAGCTGCTAATTGAATATACCTGCATCCCTACAACTGCTAATTGAATATACCTGCATCCCTGTTAATTCCCTACAACTGCTAATTGAATATACCTGCATCCCTACAACTGCTAATTGAATATTCCTGCATCCCTACAACTGCTAATTGAATATACCTGTTTCCCTACAGCTGCTAATTGACTATACCTGCATTCCCTACAACTGCTAATTGAATATACCTGTTTCCCTACAGCTGCTAATTGAATATACCTGCATCCCTACAACTGCTAATTGAATATACCTGTTTCCCTACAGCTGCTAATTGAATATACCTGTTTCCCTACAATTGAATATACTGCTAATTGAATATACCTGTTTCCCTACAACTGCTAATTGAATATACCTGCATCCCTGCAACTGCTAATTGAATATACCTGCATCCCTACAACTGCTAATTGAATATACCTGTTTCCCTACAACTGCTAATTGAATATACCTGCATCCCTACAGCTGCTAATTGAATATACCTGTTTCCTACAACTGCTAATTGAATATACCTGTTTCCCTACAACTGCTAATTGAATATACCTGTTTCCCTGCAACTGCTAATTGAATATACCTGTTTCCCTACAACTGCTAATTGAATATACCTGTTTCCCTACAACTGCTAATTGAATATACCTGTTTCCCTGCAACTGCTAATTGAATATACCTGCATCCCTGCAACTGCTAATTGAATATACCTGTTTCTCTACAGCTGCTAATTGAATATACCTGTTTCCCTACAACTGCTAATTGAATATACCTGCATCCCTACAACTGCTAATTGAATATACCTGTTTCCCTACAACTGCTAATTGAATATACCTGCATCCCTACAACTGCTAATTGAATATACCTGTTTCCCTGCAACTGCTAATTGAATATACCTGTTTCCTACAACTGCTAATTGAATATACCTGTTTCCCTAACAGCTAATGCTACCTGTTGAATAATATACCTGTTTCCCTACAACTGCTAATTGAATATACCTGTTTCCTACAACTGCTAATTGAATATACCTGTTTCCCTACAACTGCTAATTGAATATACCTGTTTCCCTACAACTGCTAATTGAATATACCTGTTTCCCTGCTCAACTGCTAATTGAATATACCTGTTTCCATACAACTGCTAATTGAATATTACCTGTGATCCAATGTAAAACTGCTAATTGAATATACCTGTTTCCATGACAACTGGAATTGAATATACCTGTTTCCCTACAACTGCTATGATTGAATATACCTGTTTGATCCCATGCTAAACTAATTGAATATATGTCCATGTACATGATAAATAGGATATTATAATATGTCCAGTACATTACCTAAGTAGTTTATTATAATATGTCCAGTGATGCAATGTAAAATACTGATATTATAATATGTGATGTACATGATAAATGAGGATAGTATAATATGTCCATGTACAGCTAAATAGGATATTATAATATGTTCATGTACAATGAGGGATATTATAATATGCTCACAACGTAATGAATATAGGATATTACAATATAATTGAATATAAATGATATGCCACCAGTCCATGATAAACAGGATATTATCCTTTGTCCATGATGCAATTAATCATTATAATATGTCCATGATAAATAGGATATTATAATATGTCCATGTACATGATAAATAGGATATTATAATATGTCCATGTACATGATAAATAGGATATTATAAAATGTCCATGATAAATAGGATATTATAATATGTCCATGATAAATAGGATATTATAAAATGTCCATGATAAATAGGATATTATAATATGTCCATGTATGATAAATAGGATATTATAATATGTCCATGATGAAAATAGGATATTATAATATGTCCATGTACATGATAAATAGGATATTATAATATGTCCATGATAAATAGGATATTATAAAATGTCCATGATAAATAGGATATTATAATATATGTAAATAGGATATTATAATATGTCCATGTACATGATAAATAGGATATTATAATATGTCCATGTACATGATAAATAGGATATTATAATATGTCCATGTACATGATAAATAGGATATTATAATATGTCCATGATAAATAGGATATTATAATATGTCCATGATAAATAGGATATTATAATATGTCCATGTACATGATAAATAGGATATTATAAAATGTCCATGATATAAATAGGATATTATAATATGTCCATGATAAATAGGATATTATAAAATGTCCATGATAAATAGGATATTATAATATGTCCATGATAGGATATTATAATATGTCCATGTACATGATAAATAGGATATTATAATATGTCCATGATAAATAGGATATTATAATATGTCCATGTACATGATAAATAGGATATTATAAAATGTCCATGATAAATAGGATATTATAATATGTCCATGTACATGATAAATAGGATATTATAATATGTCCATGATAAATGATAAATAATATGTCCATGTACATGATAAATAGGATATTATAATATGTCCATGATAAATAGGATATTATAATATGTCCATGATATAAATAGGATATTATAATATGTCCATGATGATAAATAGGATATTATAATATGTCCATGTACATATAAATAGGATATTATAATATGTCCATGATAAATAGGATATTATAATATGTCCATGATAAATAGGATATTATAATATGTCCATGTACATGATAAATAGGATATTATAAAATGTCCATGATAAATAGGATATTATAATATGTCCATGTACATGATAAATAGGATATTATAAAATGTCCATGATAAATAGGATATTATAATATGTCCATGTACATGATAAATAGGATATTATAAAATGTCCATGATAAATAGGATATTATAATATGTCCATGATAAAATAGGATATTATAATATGTCCATGTACATGATAAATAGGATATTATAATATGTCCATGATAAATAGGATATTATAATATGTCCATGTACATGATAAATAGGATCCATAAAATGTCCATGATAAATAGGATATTATAATATGTCCATGTACATGATAAATAGGATATTATAATATGTCCATGATGATAAATAGGATATTATAATATGTCCATGTACATGATAAATAGGATATTATAAAATGTCCATGATAAATAGGATATTATAATATGTCCATGATAAATAGGATATTATAATATGTCCATGATATAATAAATATTATAATAGGATATTATAAAATGTCCATGATAAATAGGATATTATAATATGTCCATGTACATGATAAATAGGATATTATAATATGTCCATGATAAATAGGATATTATAATATGTCCATGTACATGATAAATAGGATATTATAAAATGTCCATGATAAATAGGATATTATAATATGTCCATAAATAGTATTATGATAAATAGGATATTATAATATGTCCATGATAAATAGGATATTATAATATGTCCATGTACATGATAAATAGGATATTATAATATGTCCATGATAAATAGGATATTATAATATGTCCATGTACATGAAAATAGGATATTATAATATGTCCATGATAAATAGGATATTATAATATGTCCATGTACATGATAAATAGGATATTATAATATGTCCATGTACATGATAAATAGGATATTATAAAATGTCCATGATAAATTTAAAATATGGATATTTAATATGTCCATGTACATGATAAATAGGATATTATAATATGTCCATGTACATGATAAATAGGATATTATAATATGTCCATGTACATGATAATAATATGTCCATGATATTATTAAATATGTCCATGTACATGATAAATAGGATATTATAATATGTCCATGTACATGATAAATAGGATATTATAATATGTCCATGATAAATAGGATATTATAATATTTCCATGTACTGTACCCGGATCAAATTATGTGGCCTTTTATGTGGTGGTAGTTAAGTCACCAGACCTGGGATTTCCAGATACATGGATATGCTCCAGGTCTATAGGCCATAATTGCCTTGAAGGATCTCCACTTATAGGTTATGAAAACCCCATTTGAATAAAGTTAAAGCATCAATTTATTTCTTTTTAAATTGTTTTTTCTTAACTTGCTCAATTGCAACTTTTGTGCTAGACTCATAATGTTCATTAAATTTCTTTTTAAATTAACGCATTCTTGCATTTTATATCGGACTGTTCCTATAATTTTACTATTTTTTTCTTTTCCCTCTCATGTTAAATATAAGCATTGTGAGTAGATGTTTCAACGGTCTTGTGCTAAATATACTGCTTTTAAAAGTATTTTGAATTTAAAGGGTCTTGTGCTAAATGTAATGCTTTTTAAAAGTATTTTTGATATTATAGGTATACGATACTATCTATAAAGTTTTATGTGGTGTTGGGAATGGGACACAAACTTATGGAAGTCTTAATTTTACAGAGTCTTGTGCTATGTAATAGTTTTTAAAATCACTTCAGTTTTTGGTCTTGTGCTGATTTCATTGTTTATAAAATTACTATAATTTTAGGTCTTGTGCTGAATTCACTATTTATAAACTTACTTTAATTTTAGGTGTTGTGCTAATTTCATTGTTTATAAAATTAGTTTAATTTTAGGTCTTGTGTTGATTTGATTTCATTGTTTATTCAAAAAACTTACTAATAATTTTAGGTCTTGTGCTGAATTCACTATTTATAAAACTTACTTTAATTTTAGGTGTTGTGCTAATTTCATTGTTTATAAAATTAGTTTAATTTTTAGGTCTTGTGCTGATTTCATTGTTTATAAAATTAGTTTAATTTTAGGTCTTGTGCTGAATTCATTGTTTATAAACTTACTTTAATTTTAGGTGTTGTGCTAATTTCATTGTTTATAAAATTAGTTTAATTTTAGGTCTTGTGCTGATTTCATTGTTTATAAAATTAGTTTAATTTTAGGTCTTGTGCTGATTTCATTGTTTATAAATTAGGTCTTTATTTCATTGTTTATAAAATTAGGTCTTGTGCTGATTTCATTGTTTATAAAATTACTTTAATTTTAGGTCTTGTGCTGATTTCATTGTTTATTTATAAAATTAGTTTTTAATTTGTGTTGATTTTCATTATTTATAAAATTAGTTTAATTTTAGGTCTTGTGCTGATTTCATTGTTTATAAAATTAGTTTAATTTTAGGTCTTGTGCTGATTTCATTGTTTATAAAATTAGTTTAGTTTTAGGTCTTGTGCTGATTTCACTGTTTATAAAATTACTTTAATTTTAGGTCTTGTGCTGATTTCATTGTTTATAAAATTACTTTAGTTTTAGGTCTTGTGCTGATTTCATTGTTTATAAAATTACTTTAGTTTTAGGTCTTGTGCTGATTTCACTGTTTATAAAATTACTTTAATTTTAGGTCTTATACTGATTTCACTGTTTATAAAATTACGTTAATTTCAAAAGGAGAAAAGGAAAGACATGCACATTGACAAAAATAAGAAGTCTTTTAACCCTTTTAGCATTTAAACCAACGAAAAATGACATGCATGAAAGTTCAAAGTGACAGAATCCGACACCTGCCAATACAGGCCGACATTGTTCAAGCCGATCGAAAAACCGACAAGTGACACATCTCTTGTTTTGTTAGATCTAATTGGTCACATAAATGATGCTATTGTTCTAAATTTAGAACAGAATACAAGATGAAAGGTCAGGTAGCTTTACATGACCAATTGAGGTTAGTGGCACGAAAGTGCAGACTGATCCGCATTGTTTCGGTGAAGATCAGCAGGCAGGAAGTCAGAAAAATGTAAACAAACCAGGTTGCCACAGCAGAGAGGAAGTTGAACATACAGAGCAAGATGGCCATCACTTAATGTGAACACGAATAGGGTTAATGCCAGTAAAAAGATTTTTAATGCAAACATCAGAAGACTTTTAATGCAAATGTCAAAAGATTTTTAATGCAAATATCAAAAGATTTTTAATGCAAATATCAAAAGATTTTTAATGCAAATATCGAAAGATTTTTAATGCAAATATCGAAAGATTTTTAATGCAAACATCAGAAGACTTTTAATACAAATGTCAAAAAAGATTTTTAATGCAAATATCAAAAAGATTTTTAATGCAAATATCAAAAAAGATTTTTAATGCAGACATCAAAAGACTTTTAATGCAAATATCAAAAGACTTTTAATGCAAATAGCAAGACTTTCAATGCAAATATCAAAAGACTTTTTAATGCAAATAAAAAGACTTTTAATGCAAATAACAAAAGACTTTTAATGCAAATATCAAAAGGCTTTTAATGCAAATATCAAAAGATTTTTAATGCAAATATCAAAAGACTTTTAATGCAAATATCAAAAGATTTTTGCAAATATCAAAATTTCAATCAAATATCAAAAGACTTTTGCAAATAGCAAGACTTTTAATGCAAATATCAAGACTTTTTAATGCAAATATCAAAAGACTTTTAATGCAAATATCAAAAGACTTTTAATGCAAATAGCAAAAGACTTTTAATACAAAATCAAAAGACTTTTAATGCAAATATCAAAAGACTTTTAATGCAAATATCAAAAGACTTTTAATACAAATATCAAAAGATTTTTAGTATCAATATCAAAAAGTGCTAAAGAGATCAAACACTCACCTTGATAAATGCTAATAAGGACCCACAGGAAAAATGTCTTGAATGATAATGATCGACCCTGAAAAAATGGCAAAGAGAACAGAACCAAATCAGAGTAAGAAAAAACTCCACAATAGATAATTTTCAAATGTGTTCAATAAATCTAAAAGATAATCCTAAAAACAAAAATTTCAAGACAGCAACACAACTAGATAACAACTATGACATAATGAAAATTCTTGCTTGACTAGAATAAACATCCAAACATTTCCTGTCCTTTTCAGTAGGCCAGTGCGGACTCAGTACTCCACAGGCAAGGTGTTGGCCTCTCAATCAAAGGGGAGTGGGTTCGAGCCCGACAAAATGTTCTCAAGTCTTTTGAGCAAATCTACCCCCCCCCCCCCCCCCCCGGAGATCATCTTAGTTGTAGATATGGGTAAATCACATTAAATCAAATCATTATAAACTTTAATCAACAAAACATTTTATAACGTAAATCATGAAAATAAAAACTTGAAATCATCTTCATAAAGTCGTTTTTTATTTTCTCCATTCAGTTGCTTTGATTTGTATCTGTTAGTGATGTCTTAGGCCTTTGTCTACACTTCTCTACAAGTCTCTGATTGTTTCGGAAATCAATGAAGAGATTTTCTTTTTTAAAAACTTTGCTGCACTAAATACCTTAGTCAGATCTTTATATAGCTCTGGATAAGTGATGGCAATATCTGCTGACACGTCTTTGTCTAGCACCAGAGAAAACACTGGAAACATGGTGTAAACAGTTGCATAACTGAAAGTAAAATGGTATCAAAGTAATATTACCGCATATTCAAAAACAGCAAATATGAAAGTTATTCTGTTTTTTAAACAATTGTACAAATAAATGTTTCAGCATGACCAAAAGCAAGTCGAATTTTGGAATAACTTTTTTTTTAAAGAAACATTTTCATATTCATATGACGATGAAGCTGGTAAGAATAAGGCTACGTATGTTTGGGCGGCATACGGCCACATTACATATAATAGTCACAATAAAAATTGTCATACCTGAGAATAGAGTCTAAAATTCTTCAAGGACGCACAAAACATGTCATTTTAATCTAAACCCTGGATTCATCGCACAAGACGTTTCAAAAACTGAGAATCCTAGGCAAGTCTATAGGTATAGCCTACTATCTGCCCAAATAGCCCAACCCCTAGACCCACAATATTTAGGCCGTAGTTGGCCTAATTAATAGACACCGCCTAAAAATAAAAACTTCATTGTTTAAATGAATCTAATGAACATACACAACTTCATTCATTGCGGTAAAAGAAAACATTTTAAATTCAATGTGTCGCATTTGTAAATAAAAAGATTTCAACTCTGCTTCACATGACAAATATTACAAGTGCAACATTTTTTGCTTGTTATATGACACTACGCCTAGGAATTTTCTGTTACACAATACATAAGAAAAAGGGGAAAAAAGTATGTACTAACCATAAGGAAGCCGGGGAAAAGGGCGATGGAAACAAAGTAGAAGACGGAGCAAAAGACAGCCTGCATGGTAGTGATGATCAAGCCACGATGAATGACAAACTGTCCCAGAGCTGCAGATCGCTTGTAGGAATTGCGTCCATGAACCAACAAAAGCCGGCCTATATGGCTGAACTGAGAGATTGAAAAGTCAGCCGCAAGAGAAGCCTGTTTGCCTTCCTGTTTCATGAATACAAAGAAAAGCAAGTGGTGACGACACTGTTGTTAAAATAGTCAAATATTTCTATCTTATTCCCTAAGACACTCTTGGTTAATCTTATTCCCTAAGTCAAATAGTCAAATATGTCCATCTTATTCCTAAGACACTCTTGTTTAAATAGTCAAATATGTCCATCTTATTCCTAAGACACTGTTGTTAAAATAGTCAAATATTTCTATCTTATTCCCACTCTTGGTTAAATAGTCAAATATGTCCATCTTATTCCCTTCTTGGTTAAATTGTCAAATATGTCCATCTTATTCCCTAAGACACTGTTGTTTAAATAGTCAAATATTTCTATCTTATTCCCTAAGACACTCTTGTTTAAATAGCCAAATATTTCCAACTTATTCCCTAAGACACTGTTGTTTAAATAGTCAAATATTTCCATCTTATTCCCTAAGACACTGTTGTTTAAATAGTCAAATATTTCCATCTTATTCCCTAAGACACTGTTGTTTAAATAGTCAAATATTTCTATCTTATTCCCTAAGGTTAAATAGCCAAATATTTCTATCTTATTCCCTAAGACACCGTTGGTTAAGTAGCCAAATATTTCTATTTTATTCCCTAAAAACTCTTGGTTACATAGTCAAATATTTTTATCTTATTCCCTAAGAAACTCTTGGTTACATAGTCAAATATTTCAATCTTATTCCCTAAGAAACTCTTGGTTCAATAGCCAAATATTTTTATCTTATTCCCTAAGAAACTCTTGGTTACATAGTCAAATATTTCTATCTTATTCCCTAAGAAACTCTTGGTTAAGGGCGTCCTACTGAATTTTCAATTTTTTCCCCTAATGCATTTTTGGCTAATTTTTTCCTGCCAATGTGTTGCTTGCATCTAAGTTACTATGTAAATGTAAAAAATTTTGGGGAAAATTATTCGGTTGCCATGGTAACGGCGGCCATGTTGAATTTTGATGCCGAAATTTAAAATCTTAAAATCTCAAAAAGTATATGGGCTAACAATGAAATTCTTTTTCAGACATATTCTTTAAACCCTTAAATAAGGAGTAAGACATATTTAATTTATCTCAGCTGTTTTTAAATGTGCTTAAAAAAATCAGTATTTTATTAAAAAAATAACTATTGATAAATTTTGTAATATTTTGATTTTAAAGGTGCACAAAAAGATATGAAAATCAAAATAAACCAGTGAAAATCTCTAGTTCCCAATAACAAATACTAGTCTAGCTGTGTACCAAATTTCAACACTCTGGCATGAATGCTTTCTGAGATTTTAAGATTTTAAAAACGTTGTATGCTAGAAATCACATCTTTTGAGAAAAACGGGTTTGAAATTTCAACTTTCTTCAGAATGATACAGCCATATTAAAATTGGCCATAGAATTAGTACCTTTTCAGGCTTTATATAAAAAAATCAACTGATGTACTCGATTCTAAAGATGTTGAAGTAGCATTCTAGAGTGGATTTGGAAAATGGGTATTATGAGCCCAAGACTCTACTAAACGCCTGTTACAGCTCACCCGGACGCCCCCTTAAATAGCCAAATATTTCTATCTTATTCCTAAGAAACTCTTGGTTAAATAGCCAAATATTTTTATCTTATTCCCTAAGAAACTCTTGGTTAAATAGCCAAATATTTTTATCTTATTCCCTAAGAAACTCTTGGTTACTTATTTTTATCTTATTCCCCAAGAAACTCTTGTTACATAGTCAAATATTTCTATCTTATTCCTAAAACTCTTGGTTAAATAGCCAAATATTTCTATCTTATTCCCTAAGACAGACACTGTTGGGAAAATTGCCAAATATTTATATCTTATTCCCGTAGACACTGTTGGTTAAATATATACATCACAAAGAAAAAAGTTGAGCAATTTCATATGTTAATTGCATGGGTGGGGAGGGGGGGGGGAGAATCACAAACAGATCCAAACTTTTAGTCTTGCATTGAGTGAGTTGCAAACAAATGGAGAAAAAAAAATCAATGATTATTAAGGATTTCATAGAAAAATCAATGATTATTAAGGATTTCATAGAAAAAAATTGTTTGTCAGAAAAAGGTTGTGATTAATTCTTTGGTGCTGTGGCAAACCAGTTTGTTTATATTTTTCTGACTTCCTGCCCACTGATCTTCACAAAATAATGTGGATCGGTCTGCCCTTCGCGCCACTAACCTCAGTTCATCACATGAAGCTGCCCTGACTTGTATTCAATTCTAACTTTAAAACAATAGCATCATTTGTGTGACCAATTAGAGCTAACAAAAAAAGAGGTGAGTCCCTTGTCGGTTTCTGTCGGCTTGAACAATGTGGGCATGTATCAGCAGGTTTCGGATCCTGTCACTTTCAACTTTCAGCAGGGGTTTCGTGCCTGTTGGTTTTTATGGTTTAAACACAAAGCCATTGCTACCTTTCCCACGATTCCAATGCCAGCATCAGCAGCCTGAATCATGCTGACGTCATTTCCGCTGCCGCCCACGGCACTGGTGCGTTTGCCAGTGTGGTTTTTGAGCAACTTGACGATGTCAGCTTTCTGAGTGGGTGAACATCTACAGACCACCACGGCTGGGCACTGACACGCCAGTTCCACAAACTCATGCTCGTAGAATTTCAAACACACCTGCCAGATGCACATTGTCGTGATATCAATAAAATGTCAAATCAAAAGTGTCAATGTGATGACCATAATAAATAAAACTAAATCCTAAATCAACCATGGAGACAAATATGAAAATCATGCAGAATTTGTGTCATACAAATATATATATCTATATCATAACAAGTCAAGGACAGACAACTGTGTGCATTTATTTGAATGAAATTGATCCCGTCCAACTCAGGGTGAATCAAAACGAAAGAAAAACATGATAAAAGATAAACAGAAAAGTGAAAACAAGATAAAAGATAAACAGAAAAGTGAAAACAAGATAAAAGATAAACAGAAAAGTGAAAACAAGATAAAAGATAAACAGAAAAGTGAAAACAAGATAAAACATATAAACAGAAAAGTGAAAACTTGATAGATAAACAGAAAAGTGAAAACATAAACAGAAAAGTGAAAACAAGATAAAAGATAAACAGATAAAACAAGATAAACAGAAAAGTGAAAACTTGATAAAAGATAAACAGAAAAGTGAAAACAAGATAAAAGATAAACAGAAAAGTGAAAACATGATAAAAGATAAACAGAAAAGTGAAAACAAGATAAAAGATAAACAGAAAAGTGAAAACAAGATAAAAGATAAACAGAAAAGTGAAAACATGATAAAAGATAAACAGAAAAGTGAAAACATAAAAAGATAAACAGAAAAGTGAAACAAGATAAAAGATAAACAGAAAAGTGAAAACATGATAAAAGATAAACAGAAAAGTGAAAACAAGAAGAAACAAAGTAGCACCTACAAGCAGCACCCTCTAATGAAATCACGACAGACTGCTAATGACATCATGACAGACTGCTAATGACATCATGACAAACTGCTAATGACATCATGACAGACTGCCAATGACATCATGACAGACTCCTAATGACATCATGACAAACTGCTAATGACATTATGACAAACTGCTCATGACATCATGACAGACTGCTAATGACATTATGACAAATTGCTAATGACATCATGAAAGACTGCTAATGACATCATGACAAAAAAGCACTAGAACATTACCTGCAATGAATCGCCGGTGATTATAAGAGCTGCTTCATTTTTTCTCCGCAAGGCGTTTAATTCTAAATGAGCCTCTCCCGATCAGTGACCGTCTGGAAAATGTAGACATCGTGGAAGTCGGGACACCAGCTTTGAACTTTTGGCAATGCAAATAGCAGTTTCCAGCTTGTCTCCGTCAGCATCCAAACCTTGGTGAGACATACAGACAAGCAAAATTTAAACAATCCTTGAGAGAGAGAGAGACAGAGACAAACACACAGAGGCAAAAGAGAGAGAGAGAGAGAGAGAGAGAGAGAGAGACAGACAGACAGACAGAGAGAGAGAGACAGACAGACAGACAGACAGACAGACAGACAGACAGACAGAGACAGACACAGAGACAGAGAAGTACACATTTCCATATAATACAAAAATAAAAATGTTGGCGACTGGTCTGTAGATTTGTACGAGGAGGGAGATATTTACTATGAGTCGTTTGACAAATGAGAGTCAACACTAGGAAAATAGAGGGAGGGAGGGAGGGAGGGATGGGGAGGAAGAGGGAGAGGGAAGGAAAGGAAGGAGGGAGGGAGGGAGGGGAGGGAGGGAGGGAGAGAGAGAGAGATCACATATAAGATATATCTTTTTTTGCCAAGTTATACAATAAATTCAAACATGATGTATATCTTTTTATGCCAAAATTTACATTGTGACATTTACATTGGATGGAAAATGAAACCCGTTATGTTGACTGACAAATGTTGAATTCATTTCCGAAAATAGGTTACCTACAAGATAAGCCAAAACACTAACATAGGAAGGTAAATACAGACACCAAAACTCAAATATGGAAATGTGGATTAAAGAGGAAAGAAAGTTGATATCGTATTCTAACAGCGGCTTACCTTAATTCCAGCATTCCTCAGTAATTCTAATGTTGGCCTCACTCCATCCTGAAGCTTGTCTTCAACACCTATGATAAAATAAAGAAACAAGAAAATACATTCAGAAAAACAATAGAAAGGACTAATTATCAATAACACACAACATAACATGATATTTGATGAATGAAAAGGTTAAAAATGTCCTTGTTGGGAAAAAAGAATGAAAAGGTTAGAAATATCCTTGTTGGGAAAAAAAGAATGAAAGGTTAGAAATGTCCTTGTTGCGAAAAAGAATGAAAAGGTTAAAAATGTCCATGTTGGGAAAAAGAATGAACATGTCACAAATTGCTTCATGGACATACAGTTGACTCTGGTTAATCGCAACACTACAGGAACTGCAAAATTGTTGCCATTATTCGAATTTGCGATAACCCAGACTTTGCCGTGAGCCCAGAAAATGCGTGATTTAACTACGTAATCACTGGGTATGTCTATTATAATATTTTTTCTGCATTTTTTGGATAGATAAATTTGCCCTGTGGGCTTTGTGATTGAATGGGTAATGTGGCTGTAATAGCATCTGCCATCTCTGTCTTCCCACTCTCCACATCTCTCTCTCTATGCAAGTCTGACTGCGCATTTTACTGTCAGCTAGACCCGCAATCAGTGTAAGACTTTTGTATCGTTACGGTTGTAAACAATGTACACATGCAACCATTGTCTAGCAAAATAGGAAATCAGAAAAAGTGGTATGAAAATCTCAGGCAAGGTGTCGCCAGGATTGCCATTATCCGAAGTGAGTTGGCTAAGAAAGTGTATTTTAAGGAGTCTAAGGCCATGACCCATTACTGTGTATTTACAATGCCATTCTTTGTTGGAAATACATGTAAACTCTCTTTTTGTTTGCTGTTTGGCATTGTTTTGGGTTTGTTTGTTATTCGTTGGTTTGAAGATAAGACAAAATAGGCCTTCTCATAGACCTGTTACAGTCTTCTCTCCTGCGTGACAGATTGCGTCACTGGAACATGGCAAGAAGAGGTTAGTTAGTTTATTTTTCACAGGAATTGACTCTTACATGCAAAAATTGGAAGATTAGACTTACAAAAACCTGTTGCATTTTGGTGAAATCAAGCCAGCTGTTGTTGCATTTTGAGGGTAAATTGAGTTGTAAAATTTAGTTACATGAAAAAACATGCATTATGACGAATTGTGCATTTTCAAGGCGTGCAATTTGGCGGAGACTAATGTACAAATGTTTTTATTTTACATCCCATTTATTCATTAAATTAAATTTGGTAAAAAAATAATTCAAAGTGACTTCTAAAAGTATGTAGGTACGCATGAGAAACTGAGTTATGTTCCTTTGCATCGCACTGAGGGCCATGGAATAGAATAAGTGTGGAATCTGATACCGTATGGGTTAAAAGCTTTCTTTCTTTCTTTCTTTCTTTACCAGTTCCCATTCTACCTTTCTACAATACCCGAGATGATCTTTCTCCAGGATGCCTTGTCCTGGCATTTTCTGTTTCCTTCCAAAAAAATTAAATTTCTATGCTGCAATGCCTTTTTTATATCTTCTTCCCACTTTCTCCGATGTCTGCTTTTTGGTTTTTTTACCTTGGGCTTTAGCACTGTATACTGATTTAGCTATTCTATTGTCATTCATTCTGTTTACATGCCCAAATCATCTCAATTGATTTATTTTTATCTTAGTTTTTATGCCATCTGTTTTGGTTTGATCTCTTATTGTTGTGTTTCTGATTTTGTCTCTTTTAGTTTTCCCTACTACTCTTCTTATATATTTCATTTCAGCTGCCTGTACTCTGCTGTATTCTCTACTGTCTTAAGTCCAAGTTTCGCTGCCATAGAGGAGAATAGGACAATAAACTGTGTTGTATATTGCCATTTTGGTTTTAGTTGACAATTCTTGTTTACCTACAAATGCCTTTCCTAAATGGTTATATATTGCACTTGCCTTTTTGGATTCTCTGGCTGATTTCTTCTCTTAGTTTTCCCTCTGAGTTAATTATTACTCCTAGGTAATTGTAGCTTTGAACTTGTTCTAAATTTTCTCTGCCCTATATAAAAAAATTTGTTTTAGCTTCCCTAGTTACTAGCATTGTTTTGGTTTTCTTTGCATTTACTCTCATTCCTCTTTATATAGTTCAATGTTCATAATGTTGATATTCGACTGAAAGGTCACTTTCTGATTTCCAAACAGAACTAAATCATCGGCAAATGAAAGCATTGATACATTTACTGCTTTGAGCTTCCACATAACTACATTCATTTTCTTCTCCTTTTAAGGATGCCTTTGCGACTGAATCCATAAATGTGATAAACAAAAGAGGACTTAAGGTAGGACTTAAGGTACAACCTGTCTTACTCCTATATCTACATTAAATTCTGCAGATATTTTTTCAGCTACTCTCACTGCACATGTTGTTTTATTGTAAAAACTTTTAATGGCTTTCTATAAAATTTGCTCTACATTGTATTCTTTTAAGGAATGCCATAGTTCGTCTCTCCTCACAGTGTCAAATACCTTTTCAAAGTCAATAAAACACAGGTGCAAGTCAATGTTTCTCTCAAAGGAATTTTTCTAGTATTTGTCTAATTGTAAATATGTGGTCTTGTACACTTCTTCCTGGTCTAAATCCACTCAGATGCTCTTCAATCTGATCCTCTACTCTTTTCCTTAGTCTCATTTCCAGTATCCTGGCATATACTTTTCCTAGAAATGCTAAGTAGTGATATCCCTCTATAGTTTGAGCATTCCATAGTTGATCCTTTTTATTCGTCTGGCACCTGTTTGCACTTCCATGCTTATTGGCATATTGCATATAGAGGGATAGAGGGTTAAAAGCTTATATGTGAAAAAGACACCACAGCCCAACCGATATGAAATATCGAAACAAAATGAAACTTTTATATCATATTATCATGCTGTAACGGTGGACAATTTCATGCATTTAGTCCAAACTGCTGGCATTTCTCATATACTTTCGGGGTTTGTTTTGGGTTTTTTATTCTTCTGGTCTTTTCTTGATTTGTTTTTATTTGTTCACAAGCCTCACCGGTCAGACATAGCAGTTCCAGGTCTCTTTCCAGTCCTTCCACCACAGCCTGCATTTTACTGTTGCGTTCCTGAATGCTCATCTTGGCTTGGTGGTAGCGAGACTGAAATAGAACAAATGTGTGGCAGTGAATTGACCACAGAGCAGACTTGACTATTTATATAACAGCATCACGAATTGCTAAGTCACACATTAATTGAGCTTCTCCGTCATAAAATTTCAAACAACAAAATAACATAAACCGACCAAAAACATGAAATTTGTGTAGATAGTCAGTCTTATCTGGCATGCAGCTAGTGTTAGCTAATGAAAACTTGAACATGTTTCTGCTATTTCTTTGTTTTCTTTAACTTGAAAAAAGGAAATTCCATCAGGAATGAGAGTTAAAGGTATGAAAGTATGGAACAGTGAAAATTGTATTCAATGTAACATCAAATAAATCTGCCTTTCACAGCGATGAAGGTTCATCTTGTCTTACTTTATGTATCATTTTCATATTGTGATTTAAACCAGTCTTGAAACATTCATCCAATGAATACAAATAACCAAATGGGTCGTCATCATCATTTCTCATTACAACAGAAACATCACACGTAACACAATTCCACTGCATCAATCACTTCCGTATTTCAAAATTGTTGCGTGATACACATCTCTGTCATGTCTAAAAGAATGAGCCAAGGACTAACTTCAAATTCCAGATACTGATCATCTGTGAGTATTTTCTTGGCAACAACCAAAGTCCTCAGTCCTTCCCTTGCCATATTTCCACACTGTGCAAGACATTATAAGAATAGAAAAGTATTATATTCACTGTGAAAGACATTAAGAACATAGAACAATATCATATTCACTGTGTAGGACATTGTAAACATAGTGAAAGACATTATATGAATAGAACAATATTCTATTCATAGTGCAAGACATTATCAACATAAAACAGAATTATATTCACTGTGAAAAACATTAAAAGTTTAGAACAATATTCTTTTCACTGGACCAAATTATCTAGAGTGTCAGTGTAATCAAGTCAGTGTAATCAGAGTGTCAGTGTAATCAGAGTGTCAGTGTAATCAGAGTGTCAGTGTAATTAAGTCAGTGTAATCAGAGTGTCAGTGTAATCAGAGTGTCAGTGTAATCAGAGCGTCAGTGTAATCAGAGTGTCAGTGTAATCAAGTCAGTGTAATCAGAGTGTCAGTGTAATCAAGTCAGTGTAATCAGAGTGTCAGTGTAATCAGAGTGTCAGTGTAATCAGAGCGTCAGTGTAATCAGAGTGTCAGTGTAATCAAGTCAGTGTAATCAGAGTGTCAGTGTCAAGGCAGTGTAATCAGAGTGTCAATGTAATCAGAGTGTCAGTGTAATCAGAGTGTCAGTGTAATCAAGTCATTGTAATTAGAGCGTCAGTGTAATCAGAGTGTCAGTGTAATCAGTGTCAGTGTAATCAGAGTGTCAGTGTAATCAAGTCAGTGTAATCAGAGTGTCAGTGTAATCAGAGTGTCAGTGTAATCAGAGTGTCAGTGTAATCAAGTCAGTGTAATCAGAGTGTCAGTGTAATCAAGTCAGTGTAATCAGAGTGTCGGTGTAATCAGAGTGTCAGTGTAATCAGAGTGTCAGTGTAATCAGAGTGTCAGTGTAATCAAGTCAGTGTAATCAGAGTGTCAGTGTAATCAAGTCAGTGTAATCAGAGTGTCAGTGTAATCAAGTCAGTGTAATCAGAGTGTCAGTGTAATCAGAGTGTCAGTGTAATCAGAGTGTCAGTGTACTCAAGTCAGTGTAATCAGAGTGTCAGTGTAATCAAGTCAGTGTAATCAGAGTGTCAGTGTAATCAGAATGTCAGTGTAATCAGAGTGTCAGTGTAATCAGAGTGTCAGTATAATCAAGTCATTGTAATCAGAGTGTCAGTATAATCAGAGTGTCAGTGTAATCAGAGTGTCAGTGTAATCAAGTCAGTGTAATCAGAGTGTCAATGTAATCAGAGTGTCAGTGTAATCAGAGTGTCAGTGTAATCAAGTCAGTGTAATCAGAGTGTCAGTGTAATCAGAGTGTCAGTGTAATCAGAGTGTCAGTGTAATCAGAGTGTCAGTATAATCAAGTCAGTGTAATCAGAGTGTCAGTGTAATCAAGTCAGTGTAATCAGAGTGTCAGTATAATCAAGTCAGTGTAATCAGAGTGTCAGTGTAATCAAGTCAGTGTAATCAGAGTGTCAGTGTAATCAGAGTGTCAGTGTAATCAAGTCAGTATAATCAGAGTGTCAGTGTAATCAGAGTGTCAGTGTAATCAGAGTGTCAGTGTAATCAAGTCACACTAATAAATATTTAATCAAACTTAATAATTGCTACATTACTGATCATAGATGGCAATTCATGTAAGAATAAAAAAAAAAGTCAGTGGTGATGACCAGAAAATAAATGTCATTACGCAATCGATGGGGGAAAACCACAGACATGTGCTTTTATTGAGTACATGCCTTCAATGTCATTATGGTTCATAGAACCAAAGCGCATCCCGGTGTTTACAATGCAATAGCAGATCACCTGCTAGGCAAGACGCTAGTACAGAAAAAGAACAACATACAACATAAAATTAGTAATAACGAGACCGACGAACAACAGAAAATGCAGAAAAGTTTTCGACCTGCGCATGTTTCTTCAGCACAAAGAACAGGACACTGTCCTTGTCGCCGAAGTGGAAAATGTTTCTGTCCCGGCCCGTCTCATCCTTCTGAAGCCTCAGTTCTTAACCATCTTCTTAATGAAAAAGTGTTATGTTCAATTACCTCCTCTTCGAGCCAATCGTTGTACTGAACAATTGACTGCATCACAACGTCTGCTCCTTTCAGGTAAAATGTTATCTCTGATTCCTGATCCTAAGGGACAGGAGAAACAAACACAAATATGAGCAATTTTAAGAGACACAAAAGAACTTACTTAGCAAATTTAAAAAATATACAAAATTCACAGTAAACAAAATAAGAAGAAAGTGTAAAGGGGGGAGGGGGGTGGTGGTGGTCCTGAAAATGATTTTTTTTAAAAATCCTTAAAATACACAATTTTAATCAATAACATTGAACTCAGCATGGAATACACTAAAAGCAATACACGTACATTGACAATGATACCCATCTTATCTACACGCTGTCAATCACACAAACCAATACCTTGACAATGATACCCATCTTTTCTACACACTGTCAAATCACACAAACCAATACCTTGACAATGAATCCCATCTTATCTACACACTGTCAAATCACACAAACCAATACCTTGACAATGAATCCCATCTTTTCTACACGCTGTCAATCACACAAACCAATACCTTGACAATGAATCCCATCTTATCTACACACTGTCAAATCACACAAACCAATACCTTGACAATGATACCCATCTTATCTACACACTGTCAAATCACACAAACCAATACCTTGACAATGATACCCATCTTTTCTACACGCTGTCAATCACACAAACCAATACCTTGACAATGATTCCCATCTTTTCTACCACTGTCATATCACACAAACCAATACCTTGACAATGAATCCCATCTTATCTACACACTGTCAATCACACAAACCAATATCTTGACAATGAATCCCATCTTATCTACACACTGTCAAATCACACAAACCAATACCTTGACAATGAATCCCATCTTATCTACACACTGTCAAATCACACAAACCAATACCTTGACAATGATTCCCATCTTATCTACACACTGTCAAATCACACAAACCAATACCTTGACAATGATATCCATCTTATCTACACACTGTCAAATCACACAAACCAATACCTTGACAATGAATCCCATCTTATCTACACACTGCCAAATCACACAAACCAATACCTTGACAATGATACCCATCTTTTCTACACACTGTCAAATCACACAAACCAATACCTTGACAATGATTCCCATCTTTTCTACACACTGTCAAATCACACAAACCAATACCTTGACAATGATATCCATCTTATCTACACACTGTCAAATCACACAAACCAATACCTTGACAATGATTCCCATCTTTTCTCCCACTGCCAAATCACACAAACCAATACCTTGACAATGATTCCCATCTTTTCTACACACTGTCAAATCACACAAACCAATATCTTGACAATGATATCCATCTTATCTACACACTGTCAAATCACAAAACCAATACCTTGACAATGAATCCCATCTTTTCTACCACTGCCAAATCACACAAACCAATACCTTGACAATGATTCCCATGCGCTTGGACTCGGAGGTAAAGGGGAAAATTTGTAAAATGGTGAACATAGCCAGGGAGCCGGACGGTGTGCGAAGGGTAATGGAATTCAAATCCCTTTTCACCAATGCCAGATTCACACTCTCTGTCCATGTCACTAAAGCAATCTGGAAACAAACAAACACAAATAAACAAACATAAAAAAGGACCGGAAATCTACTGCTTCTTGTGTCATCAATGTGCAGATGACATGAAACAGTCGAAATATGCTTCTTTTGTTTTTTGTTTCAATGCAATTTCCCCATCCACATATGTAGGGTGAATTCAAATGAAGCAGGAAAATGAAAGATGAGTGAAAGAGTGCAAAGAAGGCAGGAAGATGAGAGATGAGTGAAAGAGTGCAAAGAAGGTAGGAAGATGAGAGATGAGTGAAAGAGTGCAAAGAAGGCAGGAAGATGAGAGATGAGTGAAAGAGTACAAAGAAGGCAGGAAGATGAGAGATGAATGAAAGAGTGCAAAGAAGGCAGGAAGATGAAAGATGAGTGAAAGAGTGCAAAGAAGGCAGGAAGATGAGAGATGAGTAAAAGAGTGCAAAGAAGGCAGGAAGATGAGAGATGAGTGAAAGAGTGCAAAGAAGGCAGGAAGATGAAAGATGAGTGAAAGAGTGCAAAGAAGGCAGGAAGATGAGAGATGAGTGAAAGAGTGCAAAGAAGGCAGTAAGATGAGAGATGAGTGAAAGAGTGCAAAGAAGGCAGGAAGATGAGAGATGAGTGAAAGAGTGCAAAGAAGGCAGGAAGATGAGAGATGAGTGAAAGAGTGCAAAGAAGGCAGGAAGATGAGAGATGAGTGAAAGAGTGCAAAGAAGGCAGGAAGATGAGAGATGAGTGAAAGAGTGCAAAGAAGGCAGGAAGATGAGAGATGAGTGAAAGAGTGCAAAGAAGGCAGGAAGATGAGAGATGAGTGAAAGAGGGCAAAGAAGGCAGGAAGATGAGAGATGAGTGAAACAGTGCAAAGAAAGAAGTAGGAGCTACTAGCAGTCCCACCAACCACTCACAGTTTAAACCTACACAGCACAGTCCCAACACCCACTCACAGTTTAAACCTACACAGCACAGTCCCAACACCCACTCACAGTTTAAACCTACACAGCACAGTCCCAACACCCACTCACAGTTTAAACCTACACAGCACAGTCCCAACACCCACTCACAGTTTAAACCTACACAGCACAGTCCCAACACCCACTCACAGTTTAAACCTACACAGCACAGTCCCACCAACAACTCACAGTTTAAACCTACACAGCACAGTCCCAACACCCACTCACAGTTTAAACCTACACAGCATAGTCCCAACACCCACTCACAGTTTAAACCTACACAGCACAGTCCCAACACCCACTCACAGTTTAAACCTACACAGCACAGTCCCAACACCCACTCACAGTTTAAACCTACACAGCAACAGTCCCAACACCCACTCACAGTTTAAACCTACACAGCACAGTCCCACCAACAACAACTCACAGTTTAAACCCTACACAGCACAGTCCCAACACCCACTCACAGTTTAAACCTACACAGCACAGTCCCACCAACAACTCACAGTTTAAACCTACACATGTGGGTATTAACACAGTCCCAACACCCACTCACAGTTTAAACCTACACAGCACAGTCCCAACACCCACTCACAGTTTAAACCTACATATCACAGTCCCACCAACAACTCACAGTTTAAACCTTACATCAGCACAGTCCCAACACCCACTCACAGTTTAAGCCTACACAGCACAGTCCCAACACCCACTCACAGTTTAAACACACAGCACAGTCCCACCAACCACTGACAGTTTAAACACACAGCACAGTCCCACCAACAACTCACAGTTTAAACACACAGCAGGTTCAATGGGATAGGAAACTTTTCAAAGAACAAATGAATTTTGGATTTCAATAAAATTTGTCATCGCAAATAGAACGTTGACATCTCTCTTAAAAATTGGTGAGCTGCTGATTTGTTTCCTGTCACTTATTTGAGTGTTTGGTTTTTTTCCTTTAGCTTGGGTGTGCATTTCCTCAGTTTGTTGGCTTTTTCCCATTGTACTACAGCTTAATCCAAATCGTGTGGTACCGGGGCAAAAAAATTGTGATCTAAAATGATTAACTGGGAATTTGGATTAACCGAAAGTGTCTTATTGTGATTTACTACTGATGTGGGTATTAACCAAAAGTGTCTTATTGTGATCTACTACTGATGTGGGTATTAACCAAAAGTGTCTTATTGTGATCTACTACTGATGTGGGTATTAACCAAAAGTGTCTTATTGTGATCTACTACTGATGTGGGTGGTTTATTAACCAAAAGTGTCTTATTGTGATCTACTACTGATGTGGGTGCTTTATTAACCAAAAGTGTCTTATTGTGATTTACTACTGATGTGGGTATTAACCAAAAGTGTCTTATTGTGATCTACTACTGATGTGGGTGGTTTATTAACCAAAAGTGTCTTATTGTGATCTACTACTGATGTGGGTGGTTTATTAACCAAAAGTGTCTTATTGTGATCTACTACTGATGTGGGTATTAACCAAAAGTGTCTTATTGTGATTTACTACTGATGTGGGTGGTTTATTAACCAAAAGTGTCTTATTGTGATTTACTACTGATGTGGGTGGTTTATTAACCAAAAGTGTCTTATTGTGATCTACTACTGATGTGGGTATTAACCAAAAGTGCCTTATTGTGATCTACTACTGATGTGGGTGGTTTATTAACCAAAAGTGTCTTATTGTGATCTACTACTGATGTGGGTGGTTTATTAACCAAAAGTGTCTTATTGTGATCTACTACTGATGTGGGTGGTTTATTATTTACTACTGATGTGGGTGGTTTAAACCAAAAGTGTCTTATTGTGATTTACTACTGATGTGGGTGGTTTACTAACCAAAAGTGTCTTATTGTGATTTACTACTGATGTGGGTATTAACCAAAAGTGTCTTATTGTGATCTACTACTGATGTGGGTGGTTTATTAACCAAAAGTGTCTTATTGTGATCTACTACTGATGTGGGTGGTTTATTAACCAAAAGTGTCTTATTGTGATTTACTACTGATGTGGGTATTAACCAAAAGTGTCTTATTGTGATCTACTACTGATGTGGGTATTAACCAAAAGTGTCTTATTGTGATCTACTACTGATGTGGGTGGTTTATTAACCAAAAGTGTCTTATTGTGATATACTACTGATGTGGGTATTAACCAAAAGTGTTTTATTGTGATTTACTACTGATGTGGGTATTAACCAAAAGTGTCTTATTGTGATCTACTACTGATGTGGGTGGTTTATTAACCAAAAGTGTCTTATTGTGATTTACTACTGATGTGGGTAATAACCAAAAGTGTCTTATTGTGATCTACTACTGATGTGGGTGGTTTATTAACCAAAAGTGTCTTATTGTGATTTACTACTGATGTGGGTGGTTTATTAACCAAAAGTGTCTTATTGTGATTTACTACTGATGTGGGTATTAACCAAAAGTGTCTTATTGTGATTTACTACTGATGTGGGTGGTTTATTAACCAAAAGTGTCTTATTGTGATCTACTACTGATGTGGGTGGTTTATTAACCAAAAGTGTCTTATTGTGATCTACTACTGATGTGGGTGGTTTATTAACCAAAAGTGTCTTATTGTGATCTACTACTGATGTGGGTGGTTTATTAACCAAAAGTGTCTTATTGTGATCTACTACTGATGTGGGTATTAACCAAAAGTGTCTTATTGTGATCTACTACTGATGTGGGTGGTTTATTAACCAAAAGTGTCTTATTGTGATCTACTACTGATGTGGGTGGTTTATTAACCAAAAGTGTCTTATTGTGATTTACTACTGATGTGGGTATTAACCAAAAGTGTCTTATTGTGATTTACTACTGATGTGGGTATTAACCAAAAGTGTCTTATTGTGATTTACTACTGATGTGGGTATTAACCAAAAGTGTCTTATTGTGATCTACTACTGATGTGGGTGGTTTATTAACAAAAAGTGTCTTATTGTGATCTACTACTGATGTGGGTGGTTTATTAACCAAAAATGTCTTATTGTGATCTACTACTGATGTGGGTATTAACCAAAAGTGTCTTATTGTGATTTACTACTGATGTGGGTATTAACCAAAAGTGTCTTATTGTGATTTACTACTGATGTGGGTGGTTTATTAACCAAAAGTGTCTTATTGTGATTTACTACTGATGTGGGTGGTTTATTAACCGAAAGTGTCTTATTGTGATCTACTACTGATGTGGGTATTAACCAAAAGTGTCTTATTGTGATCTACTACTGATGTGGGTGGTTATTCTATCGTTATGATAGTCATGGGAAGAGTTGAAGATGAAAATCTTTTACCTCATCAGGGCTGGAGGCTTGGTATGTCACTCCCTGCTTCAACTGCTGGTCTGCCTCTGTGTCGTCACTCTTTATCTCCCCATTGCTACTTTCCTCATACACTGGGGTCACATTGTGACACAAAGCTATGGCACGCACAGCTTCCACAACGCGGGTAAGCACATTGCGCCGCACGGGCCCAGATGACCGTGTCGGAGTCGCTGATGTGGAGGATGGAGAGTAGGCCAGCGACAGATGGGAAATGACCTGAAAAAAGGTCAAAGGGTGTATTGTTTAATCCTTTTAGTCAATAAGACGATCACAAACTTTAACAAAATAACACAAAGAATAGCGATAATAATGTGATTATGACGTTGAAAATGTTGATGATGATGATGTTGATGATGATGATGTTGATGATATGATGATACATGAAGTATTAATTAATCAAAATGGTTAAGACAAATAGAAAGCCTTACTAATCATTTTAATCACTTCAAATCAACAGTTTTAAAGTTGCCGACATTTTTAAAAAATCAGTAATAATCAAAACAGTCATTCAATATTTATGATGCCAAGGACACTTTTGACATTTGAGAATTTCAACTTTGACCTCTATGAGAAAGTTATTAAACATTAAGCACTATTCACGCATCAATGAAAAGAAAAAAGTGGACCAGCTCACCTCATCCATGGTTTCAGGTGTAAAAGACACTGTGCCCAGGTGCAGCCTCTTGAAAACCTTTATAATAAAAACAAAATTTTCTTAAAAGTTAACACAACATTGACTGACATACACATAAAACAAAAAGAATAATATTTGATATGTCATGACACTTAACCATATCAATTACGGCTCAGTGGTTTTTACAAAGAAACAAATGAACAAAATCAATTTCATACATTTGTAGGTATTTGAATGGAGATTTGAAATGCTTCATGTGGTGCTTTTTAATATTTTCCTTTGGCGCTTTTAAATATTTTCATAAAGTGCTTTTAAAACCTACTTATGTTGCCAATGAGAGAATCACAGCAAAACTCTTTGAAACTTGAAAGTTGCTACCTTTTAATTCTATCTTCTCAAAAGTATAATTCCAAAAGCAGAGGATTTGTCAGCTAATAAAACTGAAGTACAAAAAATCAAATCACTGACCATTCCATTTTGAGTCAGGGTGTAGCATTGACTTGACTAAACAAAGCACTCACCATTTCAATTTGAGTCAGGGTGTAGCATTGACTAAACAAAGCACTCATCACTTCATTTTGAGTCAGGGTGTAGCATTGACTAAACAAAGCACTCATCACTACTTTTTTGAGTCAGGGTTTAGCATTGACTAAACAAAGCATTCATCACTTCATTTTGAGTCAGGGTGTAGCATTGACTAAACAAACTCATCACTTCAATTTGAGTCACTCATCTAAACTTCATTTTGAGTCAGGGTGTAGCATTGACTAAACAAAGCACTCGCCATTTCATTTTGAGTCAGGGCGTAACATTGACTAAACAAAGCAGTCACCATTCCATATTAAGTCAGGGTGTAACATTGGCTAAATAAAGCACTCATCACTTCATTTTCAGTCATGGTGTAGCATTGACTAAACAAAGCACAAGCCATTTCATTTTGAGTCAGGGTGTAACATTGACTATACAAAGCACTCATCACTTCATTTTGAGTCAGGGTGTAACATTGACTAAACAAAGCACTCATCATTTCATTTTGAGTCAGGCTGTAACATTGACTAAACAAAGCACTCATCACTTCATTTTGAGTCAGGGTGTAGCATTGACTAAACAAAGCACTCATCACTTCAATTTGAGTCAAGGTGTAGCATTGACTAAACAAAGCACTCATCACTTCAATTTGAGTCAGGCTGTAACATTGACTAAACAAAGCACTCATCATGTCAATTTGAGTCAGGGTGTAACGTTGACTAAACAAAGCACTCATCACTTCAATTTGAGTCAGGGTGTAACATTGACTAAACAAAGCACTCATCACTTCAGTTTGAGTCAGGCTGTAACATTGACTAAACAAAGCACTCATCATTTCATTTTGAGTCATGGTGTAACATTGACTAAACAAAGCACTCATCACTTCATTTTGAGTCAGGGTGTAGCATTGACAAAGCACTGACCATTCCATATTGAGTCAAGGTGTAGCATTGACTAGACAAAGCACTCACCATTTCATATTGAGTCAGGGTCTGGCATTAACTGAACAAAGCACTCACCATTCCATTTTGAGTCAGGGTGTAGTATTGACTAGACAAAGCACTCACCATTCCATATTGAGTCAGGGTGTAGTATTGACTAGACAAAGCACTCACCATTTCATATTGAGTCAGGGTCTAGCATTAACTAGACAAAGCACTCACCATTCCATATTGAGTCAGGGTCTAGCATTAACTAGACAAAGCACTCACCATTCCATTTTGAGTCAAGGTGTAGCATTGACTAAACAAAGCACTCACTATTCCATATTGAGTCAGGGTGTAACATTGACTACACAAAGCACTTATCACTTCACTTCAAGTTTATTTTGAGGTTGAACAACATCAATATGCCAGTTAGCGGACTTCCGACGATGCTGGAATGTCTCATCAACAGCATTTTAGAGGAATATCACCTCTCATCCTTCAAGGTAGCTGGAAATAAAGAGCGCACTACCCTCGTCCTTCAATTTGATGGCATGGAGATGGACGACATGAGTGTGTTGACGGGTCATCATTCAACTTCTGCCAGCATCAGACGGAAGTCGCCGAGCCAAGTAAGACGAGACAACTTTAGAAAACAACAACAAAATACAAGAGTAGCAACGAAGACAGCAACAACATCTACGAACATGGACTTTATTGAAAATAAAGAAATTCAAAGTGCTGACATTCAACAAACAAACAACAACAGTACGGCCTTAATCCAGAGCAACGACAGTGCTATCCATTCATTCAGCGTGTCAGCCGTAACATCGCTCCTTAACGACACATCTGCGAGCACGGATTTTTATGAAAACAGGGAGAATGGACGTGCTGACATTCAACAAACAAACAGCAATACGGACTCAATCCAGAGTAACAACAGTGCTGTCCATTTATTCAGCATGTCAACCGTGACATCGCCCCTTGACGACACGTCTATGGTCGAAAATACAATCAGTGAATCAAACGGCCTAGACGACAACCTAGACGACACAGCGACAGATGCGAAACACTCCGAGAAGAAGATAGATCTACACATTTTTGACACATCTATCACGTCAGACAGTGAGACCGAATATGACAAAGAAAGCTCTCGCACAAATGAGGAAAATTCATCCATGGAAAACCAACAAGGTGGTAACAGTAATCACACACGCTTTGCTGACATGATCAAGCAACTTCACTGTGATAAAATAAGCGTCCAGATCTTCAAAATCACAGAAGACACAGGGAGGCATATTACACAGCCAGATCGCAACAAGGACATTTTAAAGCTCGTGTTAGACAGATTTCAACCGACACATGTTATTCTTGCAGAGACTGATGATCTCATTATTGAGTATTGCGTTACTAATCAAAGGATAAGAAATTTCATCGTCAAGAACAGCGAAGACGACAACACATATGCGAAAATGTGTCAACGACATATGCTTAATTGGCAAGACCAGACGATCTGGATTATGGAGGACTGGAACTATGGAGACCACGTGCACAACATTCTGACATTGCTACCCCATCTTAAAAGCTTGATCTTCAAAACATTGCATCTATAATCTATAGAAAGCAAGACAGAGATGAAAAAAGTTCTGGAACCCATGACTTGTATAGCCAATAATATGCATACCTTTTCATGTTAACATTTTCTTAATAACGTTTTGTAATTCTCAGATAATTACTAATTTGCCATCGTTTGATTGCTGATTCCTCACTTGGATGTCATTGCTGTTTGCCCTTTATTTGCATATTTGTGAATGTATTCATTCAAAGCAAGTTCGACTTTGATAGAGATGCATTGATGATGTTTCAAGAGTTGTTGTATCTATTTTCACATTAAATACCTGAGTATCTGAAATAATGCCTTCACTTGATGTTTTGATGCAATTTCAATAAAATGTAACACATACACACAAAAAAACAAAAAAAAACAAAAAAAACTAGACAAAGCACTCACCATTCCATTTTGAGTCAGGGTGTAGCATTGACTAGACAAAGCACTCACCATTCCATTTTGAGTCAAGGTGTAGCATTGACTAAACAAAGCACTCACTATTCCATATTGAGTCAGGGTGTAACATTGACTACACAAAGCACTTATCACTTCACTTTGAGTTAAATTGTAACATTGACTATAAACAAAGCACTCACCATTCCATTCTGAGTCAGGGTTAAGCATCGACTGGACAAAGCATTCACCCTTCCATTTTGAGTCAGGGTATAACATTGACTAGACAAAGCACTCACCATTTCATTTTGAGTTAGGGACGAGAACACCATTTCATTTTGAGTTAGGGTATAACATTGACGACAAAGCACTCACCATTCCATTTTGAGTCAGGGTATAACATTGACTTACAAAGCACTCACCATTTCATTTTGAGTTAGGGTATAACATTGACGAGACAAAGCACTCACCATTTCATTTTGAGTTAGGGTATAACATTGACTAGACAAAGCACTCACCATTTCATTTTGAGTTAGGGTATAACATTGACGAGACAAAGCACTCACCATTTCATTTTGAGTTAGGGTATAACATTGACGAGACAAAGCACTCACCATTTCATTTTGAGTTAGGGTATAACATTGATTTTCATTTTGAGTTAGGGTACAAAGCACTCACCATTTCATTTTGAGTTAGGGTATAACATTGACGAGACAAAGCACTCACCATTTCATTTTGAGTTAGGTATAACATTGACGAGACAAAGCACTCACCATTCCATTTTGAGTTAGGGTATAACATTGACGAGACAAAGCACTCACCATTTCATTTTGAGTTAGGGTATAACATTGACGAGACAAAGCACTCACCATTTCATTTTGAGTTAGGGTATAACATTGACGAGACAAAGCACTCACCATTTCATTTTGAGTTAGGGTATAACATTGACGAGACAAAGCACTCACCATTTCATTTTGAGTTAGGGTATAACATTGACGAGACAAAGCACTCACCATTTCATTTTGAGTTAACATTGGGTATAACCATTTCATTTTGAGTTAGGGTATAACATTGAAGACAAAGCACTCACCATTTCATTTTGAGTTAGGGTGCCTGTCTTATCACTGAGTAAGTAGGTGATGCGTCCAAGCTCTTCTGGTATGGTGGTGCTACGGACTGTTGTGCCTGGGAGGTGTTTATCTCTTTGAATGACCCATGAATAGAAAGCTTTGCCCATGTCCAAATTAACTCGCAAGCTGTGGAGCAACATAATTAATATGATCAAATTATGAAATTACGTATTTTTTCTTTATCTCATGCCTTTAAAAGGGATTTACTTGTTTAAACAAAATGTGAGTGAAGGTCTGGTTAAATTTAAAGACACACAAAGAAAATCATGTTCAATACAATATTTATGAACATGAAATACAGGGCTTAATCAAAATCTGATGAGTATTTTAGTAGTTTCACTCTAACACTAACTTCTTGTTCTTCATAATTACTGATCAACTCAATTCTTGAGTATTACTGTCAGGCGCATATTTTAATTTAACCCAAAACTGTTAATCCAATTGCGTTTTAAAGTGATGCATGTAATTCCGTTTTTAAAGTCTTCAATGCAATTGCTGAGATTTATTTCAGTTGGCAATCCATTCGACAACCTTACTGTACTAAGTTAAAATGATTGCAGGTGACAATCAATGTATGAAGTTGGAACCATGTATGTTTGACAGCCTGATCTGGTTGATCTTGTATCAAGCTTAAGCTGATCTAATGGAATAAACTTTTGGCCATTTATAGCCTCAAAGAAAATATTAATTTCATTCCTGGCTCTTTGTTCTTCTATAGATGTCCATTGCAATTGGTTCGTTTTGGTTTTTGTATTTCCTTCAGTGTATGTGTAATTCTTAGTTACAAAGCGGGCTGCATTCCTTTGCACTTTTGCAATTTGAATTTCTTGTATGTAGGTCTGTTGGTGTGGATCCCAGATACAGCTACCATAATCTAAGACCTGTTTTATTTGTAGCACTTCTCTTTTACGTTTTGAGGACAATTGTAACGGTTTTAAATAAGAACAACTGAATATCTTATTAATTATCACAATCCTTAATCTAAACAAGAACAATTGAATATCTTATTAATTATCACAATCCTTAATCTAAACAGAAAAAAGAGACAGTGCCATATTTCAAAGAACACTGTGTTCCTACCTGATGGGAATAATATAGGAGAAGAGAAGGACGAATCGAAAGAAGTATCTGTACCATGGACCACCAAAACCCTTTGGAGAAAAAGTTGTAGCTGACATATCTAAAATCTTTATATCAATCACATGTCACAGCTTATTCCTAACACATCACAATGTAAATTTCTGGGGTGAAAATTTTCCCGTTTGTTCCTATCAATTTAACTTATGCATAGGTGTAATGGGCATGGTGTACTGAGTTGAAATATGTCGTTTTTTTCCTGACGCTTCCGGTTGCCATGAAAACGGCGGCCATCTTGGAATTTGCACCCAAATTTCACCAAGTTCAATATCGATAGGCTTTTTTGCTTTTCAACAAATTTCTTTCAAACTTGGCACACACCTTGTTTGATACAATATCTAAATTTGATCAGATCGGATTTTTGTTTCATAAATAAGTTTTGATTTTATGAACTTTTGACAATAGCATATGAGAACAACCAAAAATATACAAAAATATTGTACAAAAAATTTAATTTTTCCAACAATATAATACATATCACAAAAAGCTTCTAATTATTTCTTTGTTGTCCCCCACTCATCATCCATGCCAAATTTCATGAAGATACGTTGAGAAATAAAAAAGGAGATAGGAAATTTTGAGAAAATTGTATTTTTCTCTTATTTTCTGTTATTTGAATACATTTTTCTCCCATAAACCAAGAAAAGAGTAGGATAATACTTTGAAATATCATAATGAGGGGCTCTCAACTGCTTCTTATTTTAAGATGCTGCCTTTTGATAAAAGGTGCATGGAATATGTTCTGCATTTTCCGGACGATCTAAGGCAATATTCATAATAGATCACCAAATAAGTTTGATTTGGATAGCGTTTACCATGACGGTAAAAATGAATACCGACTTGCCATACTTTATATAATATTTCTAGCTTTTATTGTATAATAGATGTGTTGGAAAATAGGCCTGTATCTTTTCAAAAAAATTCGTACAAATTCAAAGAATCGATACTGAGCTTCTTTTATGATATCATTATGACGGAAATGAACTGCTCTATGCACTAGTATGATAGTGTAGCGTGGCCACTACATACACTTACACACGCAGCACACAAGGACACTAAAAACAACTCACTCTACACAAACTGCCGCTCGGCAAAACCACTGTACAACAAGCTCACCAAAAAAAGCAGTCGCTTTCTCCTTTTCTCCTCAATCCTTGTGTTTGTGTTTCATCCTTGGCTTCATTGGTGACCCCGTAAGTTTACAACGACTTTTGTAAACATTATTTTTTTCATCTTTAAAATTACATGTTTCTACATCTACGCATAATTCAAGACAAATAGTCTGCGATAGCCTGTTTCTATCTCTACACATAATGGCAGTCGACATGGTTGCTATCAAGCTACCCACATTTTGGACAAGTAGCCCACAGGCATGGTTTGTGCAAGCCAAAGCTCAGTTTGCCTTACGAGGTATAACATATCAGGACACACGTTACTACCATGTAGTGGCGTCACTTGACCCAGAGACTCAGAGACCGCCAACTGTGCTCTTGCATTGCTAACATCACCCCCCTTGCTGCTCTTCTGCAACCGCTCTACGCCGCACTCAAATCTGCTCAAGCCCGGCAACCGCTGTCCTGGTCAGAACAAATGACAAAATCCTTCGACCACACAAAGCAAGCATTGGCCAACGCTACCTTACTTGCACACCCCAACCCGACCGCTAAACTAGCTTTGACAAGCGACGCCTCTAATCGTGCGATTGGAGCGGTTTTAGAGCAATACATACAAGGATCATGGAAACCCCTACCTTTTTCAGTAAACAACTATGCGAGACAGAACAAAAGTACAGTACTTTCGACCGCGAGTTGCTAGGACTGTATCTTGCCATTCGACATTTCCGTTTCATGTTGGAAGGTAGAATATTCACCGCATATACCGACCACAAACCCTTAGTCCAGGCAATGAGTAAAGCAACAGAACCTTGGTCAGCTCGTCAGCAACGACATTTATCCTTCATTTCCGAATTCACGACCAACATGCAGCACATCGCTGGGAAATCTAACGTTGTTGCCGATTGTCTATCGAGACCATCAATCGAAACAGTCTCTCTTGGTGTTGATTATACAGCGATGGCAAAGGCCCAAATCGACAGCGAGGAAATCCAGCTCTACCGTACCGCTACCACCGGTTTGCAGATGGCATCCCTCTCTGTCTCCGATTCTGGTCCTAACCTGTTATGCGACATTTCAACAGGACGGGCTCGACCTATAGTGCCAACCGAATTTCAAAGACATATTTTTGATTCAGTCCACAACCTTGCGCATCCGGGAATTAAACAACACGACGCCTGATCTCTGAGAAATTCGCGTGGCAACAAGTGGTCTAGAGAATGTATCCAATGTCAAGTCTCTAAGATACAAACTCACGTCCATGCGTCACTTAGCACTTTCACTGTGCCGGAGAAACGCTTCAGCCATATCCATGTCGACATTGTCGGCCCCTTACCATCATCTGGTGGATTCTCCCATTTGTTCACCATCATTGACCGCACAACGCTTTGGCCTGAAGCAATTCCACTGAAAGAGACAACCTCCAAAGAGTGCGCAAGAGCCCTCATCAACCACTGGGTCTCCCGATTCGAGTGCCAGTTGACATAACGTCAGATCGGGGCCCCAATTCACATCGGCTCTATGGAACGAGATGGCGAATATGCTTGGTACAAAACTCCACCGAACAACGGCATACCACTCCATTTCGAACGGAATAGTCGAACGTTTCCATCGCACTCTAAAAAATGCCCTGAAATCAAGACTGACTGGTCCTGCTTGGGTCGAATGTCTACCGTGGGTGCTTCTCGGTATACGCACAGCACCAAAAGAGGGCTTAGATACTTCGCCAGCGGAAATGGTTTATGGTGAACCACTAACGATCCCGGGGGATTTCATTACTACAGAAACAACCGCGAAATCAACCTCTGAGCTACTCAGCTCAACACGATCAGCTGTAAAGTCGTTCACGGCACCTCCCACAACCCGTCACGGACAGCCACCAACCTTCATACCACCAGAACTGAAGTTCGCTAAATTTGTTTTCATTCGAAATGACGCCCACCGTCACCCATTGCAATGACCATACAATGGACCATTCAAAGTTATCGCACTAGGGACAAAACATTCTGCATCGGTGTCGGGGGTCGAGAGGAAGAAATTTCCGTCGACCGGCTAAAGCCAGCCTATGTGGACATAACCAACCCCGTGCCTGTTGCTCAAGCCCCACGTCGGGGGCGCCCTCCAAACAGGCCTAGATCTAGCGTCCTTGTGAACCAAGATACTGCACTTCAAATTCTTTCACCACCTCAGGCGAAAGAAGACAATCACAAACGCTTCACCACAAGGTCGGGTCGTGCCATCAAGACTCCCAACCCCTATGGTCACGCTAGGGGAGCTGTGTAGCGTGGCCACTACATACACTTACACACGCAGCACACAAGGACACTAAAAACAATTCACTCTACAAAAAACCGCCGCTCGGCAAAACCACTGTACAACAAGCTCACCGAATAAAGCAGTCGCTTTCTACTTTTCTCCTCAACCCTTGTGTTTGTGTTTCATCCTTGGCTTCAATAGACTAAATTTGTCCCATTTTCGGCAAAAATGGCATTGTTAGAGCCCCCCCCCCCCCCCCCCTAACTGGGACCACAGCATGCAATTTCCAATATTTTATTAAAACTCTAATGATAAACATCTTTCCATATTTCTAAACACTGCAGAGTCAATGTATATGTATATTTGCATAGTGCTTATGTGTAAAAATGTAAAACTACATACATAAAGTATGAAATAAATCAGCTGAATGTTTGAAAAAAAGAATCCCTACTTCAATCTTTATTGGTAACTTATCACATCTGGTGCATGCTAATGATGGAAAAGACAATGGAAAAGACAATGGAAAAGACTAAACTGGTCACCTTCAATATCATCATGACGAGAGCCAGAAGCAGGACCGCCAGAAACAAGAGCTTTGTCAGCGTGTTGACTTCCAGGTCCAGAAGGCCAACCTGGATATAACAAAAAAAATGGTAGGTGGAATAACTTTTTATATACCTATATATCGCATTAGACATCGATAATGCATAATCTTATATACCGATAAAGCATAATTTTATATACTAATAACGCATAATCTAATGTATCAAGAACGCATAATCTTATATATCAATAACAAATCTTATTTATCAATAACGCATAATCTTATATACCTATAACGCATAATCTTATATACCAATAATGCATAATCTTATATACCTATAACGCATAATCTTATATACCAATAACGCATAATCTTATATACCAATAACACATAATCTTATATACCAATAACGCATAATTTAATGTATCAATAACGCATTATCTTATATATCAATAACACACAATCTTATATACCAATAACACGTAATCTTATATACCAATAACGCATAATCTTATATATCAATAACGCATAATCTTATATATCAATAACGCATAATCTTATATACCTATAACGCATAATCTTATATACCTATAACGCATAATCTTATATACCAATAACGCGTAATCTAATGTATCAATAACGCATAAACTTATATATCAATAACGCAGAATCTTATATACCAATAACGCATAATCTTATATATCAATAACGCATAATCTAATGTATCAATAACGCATAATCTTATATATCAATAACGCAGAATCTTATATACCAATGACGATAATCTTATATATCAATAACGCATAATCTTATATATCAATAACGCATAATCTTATATACCAATAACGCATAATCTTATATACCAATAACGCATAATCTTATATATCAATAACACATAATCTTATATATCAATAACACATAATCTTATATATCAATAACACAAAAAATATTAACACATAATCTTATATATCAATAACACATAATCTTATATACCAATAACGCATAATCTTATATACCAATAACGCATAATCTTATATACCAATAACACGTAATCTTATATATCAATAACGCATAATTTAATGTATCAATAACGCATAATCTTATATACCAATAACGCATAATTTAATGTATCAATAACGCATAATCTTATATATCAATCACGCATAATCTTATATATAAATAATGCATAACCTTATATATCAATAACGTATAATCTTATATACCTATAACGCATAATCTTATATATCAATAATGTGTAATCTTATATACCAATAATGCATGATCTTAAATACCAATAATGCATAATCTTATATATTAATAACGCATAATCTTATATACCAATCATGCATAAGCTTATATACCAATAACGTATAATCTTATATACCAATAATGCATAATCTTATGTTCTAATAAGACATGATTACACATTCCAATAATACATAATCTCATATACCAATAACACAATCATATATACCAAATACACAAAATCTTTTATATGCACATGGCATCACCTCATAATCTCAAGGAGGGGGGGGGGACGGCAGCTGAATCTCGAAGATTGGATCAAAAGTATCGAATTTAGATTTTATCATTTTTATATGCTATGACTCTTCTAGAACCCATCTGTAATAGTACAAAACATGAAAACTATTCATAAATGAGGTTTTAGCCCTCTAAACATGCTGCCTTGGACCAAAAATTTACACATTTTAAGAAAAATATGATAAATTTGGTCATCTTTGGTCCTAATTTTGAAAATGAAACGGGAGTGAATGGCTGTCGTGTATAGTATCGATGTAACGGGAAGTTTGTCTCCCTTTAATATATAGTAGATTTGGTATCGATGCTACAACACAATGAGCCCCTGTTCATGAAACTTTCCATACCTAAGACAAAGAGTTTCAGATGATATCAGCTGTTATACAGTTTGACCCGACCTCTGAACTGTCTCGGTCAAGATAATGTCACAGCGCATGCGTACTGCATGGATATTGCAGGTCAAAGGGTGTCGACACATGCGCAGTCGTTCCGGATATGTTTGTTGTCTGTAAACAAACTCCTTGCTTTCGTTTTGATTGCTCTGCCTAGTGTAAACGTGTTTCACGATTGAGTGCAATTTATTCTTCAGGTTTGTTCTATATTCTGGTTATTTTTTACGAATTTGCTGACAATGCGAAAAGCTCGAAGAAATAATCTGGCTAAAGCCAGGAAACAGCGTTGGACTTAGGATTCAGGAGATATTCCCTGTCAGGAAGCAACTGAATCTGACTTGGGATTGGAACCATCCACCACCTCTGGAACACGTGGTGGCTTTCCCACCATGCTCCAGGGTCTAGTTCTTCATCCCCGGAGCATTTGGATATCCCCATCAGTGAACTGCCATTCAATCCTCCTTCACCAGTTCATCGTTCTAAGACCAGGTTTGAGAAGAAGCTTGCCATGGTCAATGAACAGCATGACGAAGATGACACTGGTACCATGGACTCAAACGGTGGCCTCACCAATACTATTTGTGACCTCAGCATGCTGACATCGTTTGTATCACTTTTTCAGTGCCCTCATATTGGTTGCACATCTTAAGTGGAATGCTGTGTCAACGCGTCAAAGCGCAAAGGATTCGCTGTGTGCCTTGAGGCTTTCTGCCGCAACTTTGATTGCATTGTGGCCTCCACATATACGTCACATGTCGACACGTCAGCGTCAGGGTACCCTTAGCCGTTCACTATAAACACAGGAGTTGTTGTAGCCTGTCTCGCGAGGGATATGGGACCCCACAAACTTGCTAATTTCTGTGGGACACTCTCTCTATGCCATCCCTCCACAAGAAGACCTTCACGAAGCGCGCGAAGACATCTACGGTCTCAATGTAGAAGTGTCACAACATATATTTAATAAGGCAGTACCTGTGGTGAAAAAAGAACATCAACGGCAGCTGGATATCACCATTGACAACACTGAAGCGCTAGACATCGCCGTTAGTTTTGACGGAACATGGATGACGAGGGGCCATTCGTCTCTTATTGGAATTGGATGTGCCATCGACAGCCTCACTGGTTTCGTAGTTGATGCTCACATCGTTAGAGCCTTCTGTCAAACATGCGCGACAACTGGAAAGGGGCAGAGATCGGTGGACCTGCATCAGCTACGCTACACGACATTTGTTGGAGACGGTGACTCCAAGGCCTTCGACAGAGTCTGCAGGGCTGAGCCATATGGACCGGACGTGGCTATTATAAAAGAAGAGTGCATGAACCATGTCTCAAAGCGACTCGGTACGGCCTTGCGGAATTTAGTTCAGGACTGCTCCAAGAAGGGTTCGTAAATTTATTTCTTTATATGCACAAACAGAATGAATCCATGGGCTTCATAACCTTTCTACAAAAGAAAAAAATGTAACTCTTTCTCAAAACGCCAACCATAAATTTTGAAGTACACAATGACAACCACCTGAAGTATTTGACAAACATATAAGCTGCACATAATCAACCTCAAGCCATTTGGGTTTTTTTGTGGTTTGTTTTTTTTTTTTTATTGTACTGAATTATTTTGTTTCTAACGTAGTTGATTTGTCCACATTTGCATTTTCTGTACCAACTGATATTCAGTTTTGTCTCATTTGTTTTTTATTTGTTGATTTTAGTTAGGCCTGTTTCGAAATGTTTCATATGAAACAGTTCACTTATGTAAACAATGTTTTCTGACGAGTCGGTTTATAGCGTATATGCTCAATATTTATCTTATGTTTATTGTTATTCAAAGGTACAACACTCGGCGGAAGGAAGTACGGAAGCCTTACCGGCAATGCCATAGACAAGCTGTGTAAGTACTATGCCAGAGCTATCCGTGGGCATGACAACACTGAGGACATGAAGACAACAATTTTGGCCAGCTTGTACCATGGCTACTCCACGGACGACAACACTGAGGACATGAAGACAACAATTTTGGCCAGCTTGTACCATGGCTACTCCACGGACGACAACCCTCAGCATTGGCACTGTCCACCTGGCACCGACTCCTGGTGCTTCTACAAGAAGGCCGTCGCCCAGGGCATATTTTCTGGCCAGAATGAGCTCCGTATCCATATGCCCCTGGATTACGACCGCCTGCATCAGCATGTTTGGCACGTTTACCAACGTCTGACAGGTGATGATCTTCTCTGCCGATGCAAGCTCCACGCAACGCAGAATGCCAATGAAAGTCTTCACCATGCCATCTGGGCAAAATGCAACAAGACCCTCTGTCACTCGGCACCTGGTCACATTTTCTATGCTCTCGGCTGTTGCGGAATTCAACTTTGGGGCCGATTTGCTGAGGATTTTAATTCCCACTATGGTATCCAGGCAGGGGAGGACACCCGTGAGACTTCAGCAAGTACAACATCAAAAGCGACTCTCACGAAGTCTTAGCACAGCCGCTGAAAGGAGAAAGCCCGCAAAGATATGACGAAGCAAGCAACAAACAGAGCAGAAGAGGATGCTATCAAGGACATGGAAGATTTGGGATATGGAGCAGGGAAGTATTAGTATTAGAATTTTTAGGGCTGTCTACAAATGGTGAGTCACCTTTTTTCTTTGTTGAATTATATACTTCATTCTTATGACTTTTCCTCCTCAGAATGTAATTATTTTGTGAATGGATTACCCTAATATATACCAAAGATACACCTTATAAGATATTATCCATAACATGCATAAATATAGACATTGTGCAATAAAATTTTGAGTTTTTGGGTTATGAAACACACAATTGCGTTTTTCTCAAAAAACATGTTTTTTTGGTATACTTTTCGCTAAAGGTCAAAAACTTACGCTTAGATTTGAACCAAATTTGGTATATAACTTCTGTATATGTGTGCCTAGTTTTATTAAGAGTTTTTTTGGGAAATAATTGATGATAGTGATGTTATTGATGATTTAGTGTAAGTAAAAAATTGGTGTTTTGGGGATTTTGAAAGTTGGATTTTTTTCAATATTTTTTTTTTCTCAGTAACTAGATCAAATATCAAAAGTCCAATCTAATACAACCAAGACAATCTTCTTTACTACCTGTATCTCAAATTTCGTTGACTTTCCGTGGTAATATTTTGACTTTTAGCGATTTGAAAGACATAAACAAAATCCAATATGGCCGCTCTTACCATGGCAACCAAAAATTTGAGCGGCAAAAACTATTACATCTCAATCACAGCATGATACCCTTTGAAATGTGTCAAGTATGAATATTATATGTCCCATATTGAGTATTTTGCTTCTTGGCTGTAGTCCCCCGCCTTAAATACCAATAACGCATGATTTTATATACGAATAATGCATAATCTTATATACCAAATACACATAATCTTATATATCAATAACGCATAATCTTATATATCAACAACGCATAATCTTATATACCAACAACGCATAATCTTATATGCCAATAACGCATAATCTTATATACCAACAACGCATAATCTTATATATCAATAACTCATAATCTTATATACCAACAACGCATAATCTTATATACCAAATACGCATAATCTTATATATCAATAACGCATAATCTTATATACCAACAACGCATAATCTTATATACCAACAACACATAATCTTATATACCAAATACGCATAATCTTATATATCAATAACGCATAATCTTATATATCATTGACGCATAATCTGATATACCAAATACGCATAATTTTATAACCAATAACGCATAATCTTATATATCAATAACGCATAATCTGATATACCAAATACGCATAATCTTATATATCAATAACGCATAATATTATATATCAATAACGCATAATCTTATATATAACGCATAATCGTATATATCAATAACGCACTATATACGCATAATCTTATATATCAATAACGCATAATCTTATATATCAATAACGCATAATCGTTTATACTATCGCATAATCTTATATATCAATAACGCATAATCTTATATATCAATAACACATAATCTTATATACCAACAACGCATAATCGTATATCGTTAATCTTATATATCAATAACACATAATCTTATATATCAATAACGCATAATCTTATATATCAATAACACATAATCGTATAATCTTATATATCAACGCTTAATCTTATATATCAATAACGCATAAACTTATATATCAATAACGCATAATCTATTATATATCAAAAACGATAATCTTATATATCAATAACGCATAATCTTATATACCAATAACGCATAATCTTATATATCAACAACGCATAATCTTATATATCAATAACGCATAATCTTATATTTCAAAAACGTAATTGTATATACGACTATCGCATAATCTTGCATAATCTTATATATCAATAACGTAATTTATATATCAATAACGCATAATCTTATGTATCAATAACGCATAATCTTATATATCAATAACGTAATCTTATATATCAATAACGAAATCTTATATACAGGATAATCTTATATATCAATAACGCAGAATCTTATATACCAACTCATATATCCTTACAAACAAGACATCTTGGGACTGAGAAGTGTTCACCTTATCACCGCATAATTTTATATACAAACAAGACATTAAGTTTTTTTTGCTCTTGAGTTTCTGAGTAATTGTGAACATCAGATGACGACACCGACTCGCTGAGTAGTGTTCATCAATGAAAAGCCACCACCGTGTTGGCCCACAGCGTGTTTTCAATGCTCAGAGAGTCTTCACGCACTTCCCCAGTGTCAGTCTGGCCAGATCAAAATAAGCCAAAAGATGAAAAGACCGTAGCAAACTATGTCAAAAGATAAAAAGAAGATAATTAAACATGCCCAAAGATAACAAGAAAATAACAAAATAAGCTAAAAAAAAACCAAGATAACAAAATAAAAAAGGATAACAAAATAAGCAAAAAATAAGAAGATAACAAAATAAGCCAAAAGATAAAGAAGATAACAAAAATAAGCCAAAAGATAAAGAAGATAACAAAACAAGCCAAAAGATGAAAGAAGATAACACAATAAACGAAAGGATAAAAGAAAATATCAAAATAAACAAAAAAAAATAAAAGAAGATAACAAAAATAAGCCAAAAGATAAAAGAAGATAACAAAAATAAGCCAAAAGATAAAAGATAACAAAATAAGCCAAGATAAAAGAAGATAACAAAATAAGCAAACAGATGAAATAAGATAACAAAATGAACTAAAAGATAAAAGAAGAAAACAAAAATAAGCCAAAAGATGAAAGAAGATAACAAAACAAGCCAAAAGATAAAGAAAATAACAAAAATAAGCCAACAGATAAAAGAAGATAACAAAAATAAGCCAAAAGATAAAAGAAGATAACAATATAAACCAAAAGATAAAAGAAGATAATGAAATAAGCCAAAAGATAAAAGAAGATGACGAAATAAGCCAAGAGATAAAAGAGGATAACGAAATAAGCCAAAAGATAAAAGAAAATAACGAAATAAGCCAAAAGATAAAAGAAAACAACAAAATAAGCCAAAAGATAAAAGAAGATAACAATATAAACCAAAAGATAAAAGAAGATGACGAAAATAAGCCAAAAGATAAAAGAGGATAACAATAGAAACCAAAAGATAAAAGAAAATAACGAAATAAGCCAAAAGATAAAAAAGAAAACAAGAAAATAAGCCATAAGATAAAAGAAAACAAAAAAATAAGCCATAAGATAAAAGACGATAACAAAATATCCCTAAAGATAAAATAAGATAACAAAATAAACACAAACATAAATAATATAACAAAATAAGACAAACAATAACATAAGATAACAAAATAAGTCAAAAGATAAAAGAAGATTACAAAATATGTGTAAAGATAAAATAAGATAACAAAATAAACACAAACATAAATACTATAACAAAATAAGACAAACAATACCATAAGATAACAAAATAAGCTAAAAGATAAAGAAGATAACAAAATAAGTCAAAAGATAAGAGAACCTTACAAAATAAGCCAAAAGAAAAAAGAAGATAACACAATAAGCCAAAAGATAAAAAAAGATAACAAAATAAGCCAAAAGATAAAAGAAGATAACACAATAAGCCAAAAGATAAAGAAGATAACAAAAGAAGCCAAAAGATAAAAGAAGGTAACAACATAAGCCAAAAGAAAAAAGAAGATAACAAAAGAAGCCAAAAGATAAAAGAAGGTAACAACATAAGCCAAAAGAAAAAAGAAGATAACAAAATAAACCAAAAGATATAAGAAGATAACAAATAAACCAAAAGATAAAAGAAGGTAACAAAATAAACCAAAAGATATAAGAAGGTAACAAAATAAGCCAAAAGATAAAAGAAGATAACAAAATAAACCAAAAGATATAAGAAGGTAATAAATAAACCAAAAGATATAAGAAGGTAACAAAATAAACCAAAAGATATAAGAAGGTAACAAAATAAACCAAAAGATATAAGAAGGTAACAAATTAAACCACAAGATATAAGAATGTAACAAAATAAACCAAAAGATATAAGAAGGTAACAAATAAAACCAAAAGATAAAAGAAGATAACAAAACAAGTGAAAAGATAAAAGACGATAATAAAATAGGCCAAAAGATAAAAGAAGAAAATAAAATAAGCCAAAAGATAAAAGAAGAAAATAAAATAAGCCAAAAGATAAATGGACAATAACAAAATAAACCAAAAGATAAAAGAAGAAAACAAAATAAGTCAAAAGATAAAAGGACAATAACAAAATAAACCAAAAGATAAAAGAAGAAAATAAAATAAGCCAAAAGATAAATGGACAATAACAAAATAAACCAAAAGATAAAAGAAGAAAATAAAATAAGCCAAAAGATAAAAGGACAATAACAAAATAAACCAAAAGATAAAAGAAGAAAACAAAATAAGTCAAAAGATAAAAGACGATAACAAAATATGTCAAAAGATAAAAATAATTACAAAATAATAATAATAATAATAATAATAATAATAATAATAATAATGATAATAATAATAATAATAATAATAATAATAATAATAATAATAATAATAATAACATTAATAATAACATTAATAATAATTAATAATAATATTAATAATAATAATAATAATAATAATAATAATAAACCAAAATATAAAAGAAGGTAACAAAATAAGCCAAAATAAAAAAAGAAGATAACAAAATAAGCCAAAAGATAAAAGAAGAAAAAACAAAACAAGTGAAAAGATAAAAGACGATAACAAAATATGTCAAAAGATAAAAATGATTACAAAATAATAATAATAATAATAATAATAATAATAATAATAATAATAATAATAATAATAATAATAATAATAACAACATTAATAATAACATTAATAATAATAGTAATAATAATAATAATAATAATAATAATAATAATAATAATAATAAAAACAACAATATTAAGATAGATTATTTATAGAGAGCCTTATGCACTTATACACAAACTAAGCCAAAATATAAAAGACGAAGACAAAATAAGCTGAAAGATAAAAGATCATGATAAAATTGGCCTCAAATTGAATGGTTTATGTAACCAGCACAGGTGAGAGATTTGACTAAACTGACATGAATCACAGCTGACCATCTAAACATGTTTTTTATTACTAAAACAATGAAGGAAACAAAAGCATTAATCTGGTGTTACCCTTGTGAAAGTGCCAACAAAACTGTGGATGGTTTTCTGGGGTTTCTCTGCATAAACATTTGCTGTTATGTCCAGAATGTCCTGCAATAGAGGGCAGAATAGCATGATGAAATACATTGCATACACAATAATACTTTGATAAAATTTATAACTTGCTTGTGTATTTTTAAAAAAAACAAGGCAATCTCATTGCATAAAGATTTTGGTCTAAAACCAAAACTCTCTCAAAGATTCCTTTGAATGAAAACCATTGGGGCAGAGAATATTCCTGATTATCAAGGCCGAAGAGAGGCTGTAAGAATTAACAATTGTTAAATATATAAATATGATGTGATGATTGTCTCAAGATTTGCTGTCAAAAATTGTTTCTTTTCTTTTTGCTTACAATTACTACTTCAATCCAGACATGAGACAATAGACAGATCATTGACACACTAAATGCATTAATAGCTACAGAAATGAGACAATAGACAGATCATTGACACACTAAATGCATTAATAGCTACAGAAATGAGACAATAGACAGATCATTGACACACTAAATGCATTAATAGCTACAGAAATGAGGCAATAGACAAATCATTGACACACTAAATGCATTAATAGCTACAGAAATGAGGTAATAGACAGATCATTGACACACTAAATGCATTAATAGCTACAGAAATGAGACAATAGACAGATCATTGACACACTAAATGCATTAATAGCTACAGAAATGAGACAATAGACAGATCATTGACACACTAAATGCATTAATAGCTACAGAAATGAGGCAATAGACAAATCATTGACACACTAAATGCATAAATAGCTGCACGTAAAAAATAAAAAAAGATTTCAACAATTGAAAGGGTCATTTCAATAGTGTGTCTATGTCCATTTTTTTTAGAAAAACCAGACAGAGAGATAATCCTAGGGAATAAAAGGAAATCATGCTTCCTGAAAGTGTGAAAATTATATGATGAAAATACATCACGTTTACAGCTGTTTGAAACTCGGAATTCCCAAAGCCAACTGTGCCAAAGTCCATAGTTTTTGGCATCTTTCTCTAAATGACGTAACTAACCCCTTCAATTCTAAGAAAATGTAAACGGCAGCTAGATAGTGGGTTGCAACTTCTCCTCCTCATGTCCATGATGAGCAACTTAAGTGACGTGAACAGAGAAAAAGGGGACAGAACGCAGTGAGGAAAAAACATTTGGCCACCTACCACATTCGATTGGAGTCTTTGGGTGTCTTGCACCGCAAGTCTAAGCTTCCAGTCTGTTTCCCCATCCAGCTGATCGGTGCGGATAAAGCAACCGCCGTCTTTTTCAGATGTGCGAAGAAGCACTATGTCAGCAGGCACTCTTTGGTTCTGACAGAAAAGAAAAATTACAAAAGCTGTACAAATCTCATGAATATAGTAAGCAATGAGAAGGCCTGCTTCACAAAGGACACAAATTGTAACGAAATAGGGCAGTCATACATACTTTTATACACATTTTATATAAAGCTATACATACACAGTTCTAAATTCTACACATAATATAAAGCTATACATACTACACATTTTATACAGTTCTAAATTCACACATATTAAAGCTTAGTTATACACACTACACTTATTATATAGCTAAGCAATTTAACACATACATACTACACATAAGACTTAGTTATGAGAATAACATTTGGGAAAGACAAAGACAAAAAAGACCAATATAAAAATAACAATTGGGAAAGACAAAGACAAAAAGACCAATATGAAAATAACAATTGGGAAAGGCAAAGACAAAAAGACTAATATGAAAATAACAATTGGAAAAGACAAAGACAAAAAGACCAATATAAAAATAACAATTGGGAAAGACAAAGACAAAAAGACCAATATAAAAATAACAATTGGGAAAGACAAAGACAAAAAGACCAATATGAAAATAACAATTGGGAAAGACAAAGACAAATAGACCAATATAAAAATAACAATTGGGAAAGACAAAGACAAAAAGACCAATATAAAAATAACAATTGGGAAAGACAAAGACAAAAAGACCAATATGAAAATAACAATTGGGAAAGACAAAGACAAAATGACCAATATGAAAATAACAATTGGGAAAGACAAAGACAAAAAGACCAATATAAAAATAACAATTGGGAAAGACAAAGACAAAAAGACCAATATAAAAATAACAATTGGGAAAGACAAAGACAAAAAGACCAATATGAAAATAACAATTGGGAAAGACAAAGACAAAAAGACCAATATAAAAATAACAATTGGGAAAGACAAAGACAAAAAGAATATGAAATAACAATATAAAAATAACAATTGGGAAAGACAAAGACAAAAAGACCAATATGAAAATAACAATTGGGAAAGACAAAGACAAAAAGACCAATATGAAAATAACAATTGGGAAAGACAAAGACAAAAAGACCAATATGAAAATAACAATTGGGAAAGACAAAAGACAAAAAGACCAATATGAAAATAACAATTGGGAAAGACAAAGACAAAAAGACCAATATGAAAATAACAATTGGGAAAGACAAAGAACGTCAATATCATGAGATGAAAACTCTGAACAAAGACACCAAATGAAAATAACAATTGTATAACTCAATATCATGGATGTTTGTCCTCTGAACCATTGCATGCATGCCCTTTTAAGGTATTTTGCAGATGACACACATACACGCAGAGCTATTTTTGGCAATTTCTTTAGTATTGAACTAACCTTCTCCAGGATAATTAAATGGCCAACTTGGATGTCGGAGCTGGGCACTCTGATCACGCCATCACGGGTGAGTTTCTTGTATTTCTGCGAGTTGGCTTCCTTGTCACGGCGATAGCGACGGTAGTCGTCAAGCGCCTCTCTACACATGGTAACAAAAAGGACAAAGCCCTGGAAGAGAACGCAACAAGTGCACAATTAGAGCAAACAAACAAAATCAGTTGGTGGTCAGAGCTATTGCCTCATACTTACACACTAAATGTTCAAAGGTTTGTTTTTCCATTTTTTTAAACCCAGCAAGAAAATTTAAATGTTGGCAAGTCCTAAAGAAGAAGGTTTTGGTCAACAGCATGTTTGTTTGCTTGTTTGTTTGAAATTCAACCCATCCCTCATATGCAGTGATCTCTTACGGTGAATGAACGGGAAACAGCAAGATACGAGATAAGTGAAAGAATGAAAGCGAAACAGCAAGATACAAGATAAGTGAAAGAATGAAAGGGAAACAGCAAGATACAAGATAAGTGAAAGAATGAAAGAAACAGCAAGATACAAGATAAATGAAAGAATGAAAGTGAAACAGCAAGATACAAGATAAGTGAAAGAATGAAAGCGAAACAGCAAGATACAAGATAAGTGAAAGAATGAAAGCGAAACAGCAAGATACAAGATAAGTGAAAGAATGACAGAAAAGTTGTTGACTAGAAAGTTATCCTGTCTACCATATTATGCGGTGATCTCAGAGTGCATTAAGAGGAAATAGCAAGATGAAAGAGTTAAAATTTATTCTGCTCACCATATGTGGTGATCTCAGAGAAATTGGAGAGAAAAATAGCAAGATGAGAGGCATGTTAACATAAAAAGATGACACGAAAAGAAACAGGTCTTACGTAGGAAGAAAAGGAGAGGGAGTGTATGTACGTGTGTGCGTGAGAACAAGATTGGAAGATGGATAGATAGATAGATAGATAGATAGATAGATAGATAGATAGATAGTGAATGGAATGAAATGAATAGATAAATAGATAGATGGATGGATAGGTGGATGGATGGATAGATAGATAGAGAGATAGATGGATATATATATACAGAGAGAGAGAGAGAGAGAGAGAGAGAGAGAGAGAGAGAGAGAGAGAGAGAGAGAGAGAGAGAGAGAGAGAGAGAGAGAGAGAGAGAGAGAGAGAGAGAGAGAGAGAGAGAGAGAGAGAGAGAGAGAGAGAGAGAGAGAGAGAGAGAGAGAGAGAGAGAGAGAGAGAGAGAGAGAAGAGAGAGAGAGAGAGAGAATGACATGAGACAGAGAGAGACAAAGAAACATAGCAGACAGGCATACAGACAAAGAAACAAAACGATAGACAAATCGACAGCTACAGAAACAAAATAACTAACAAACAGACAGACAGGCGGAGACAGAGACAGCAAAGAGAAAGGTAGAGACATACAGATGGAAAAACTGACTGACAGCGCACAAAAAGGAAAGAGAAAACAAATGAGAAGGAAAAGAGATAAAGGCGGGAGAAGGAAGAGAACTGGAAAGGCAGACAGTAGAGACTGCATGTAAAATAGGATTGGAATAAAAGAGAAAGGCAGACAGTAGAGACTGCATGTAAAATAGATTGGAATAAAAGAGAAAGGCAGACAGTAGAGACTGCATGTAAAATAGGATTGGAATAAAAGAGAAAGGCAGACAGTAGAGACTACATGTAAAATAGGATTGGAATAAAAGAGAAAGGCAGACAGTAGAGACTACATGTAAAATAGGATTGGAATAAAAGAGAAAGGCAGACAGTAGAGACTGCATGTAAAATAGGATTGGAATAAAAGAGAAAGGCAGACAGTAGAGACTACATGTAAAATAGGATTGGAATAAAAGAGAAAGGCAGACAGTAGAGACTACATGTAAAATAGGATTGGAATAAAAGAGAAAGGCAGACAGTAGAGACTACATGTAAAATAGGATTGGAATAAAAGAGAAAGGCAGACAGTAGAGTAGTAAACTGTCACACATAACGCAGTAAAGAAGCCAGGATGGAGCGAAGGCCAATGGGATGAAGGGCAATACGTGACAACTCTTCTTCTTGCTCTGTTTTCTTTGATACAACTATTGTCCATTTTTTTGCTGTTTACCCCTGCATGTTACCAGCGCGTGATATAGTGAAAAGTAAAAGAGAGATTTGAACGAGTTGAGTGTGACACAGTTCTCACCAGGGGTCCCCAGTAGGTGTACAAATAGCCGATCCGGAGCTCTGGCAGCAACTGGGACAGAGCCATGACCAGGAAGTAAAGGTTGAGGAAAAACTTGAACTGTTCAAACAGAACCTGATTTGGAATACAAAGAAAGTCATCATATATCAAGCAGTTGTAAGGAAATTATTGTATTTACATATCCAGATTTCAAGCAGTTGTAAGGAAATGATTGTATTTACATATCCAGATTTCAGGCAGTTGGACTACTGAAACCCCTTA
>JAXRKP010000324.1:172500-175000 GCA_037039925.1 Doris montereyensis | reverse complement strand
CTACTACTGCTGCTGTTACTACTACTACTACTACTACTACTACTACAACTACTACTACGACTACTAACAATAACAATAATAATAATGGTAAACACTTCTTTTGCGCAACATATCCAACCATGGAATGGGAGGCTCTGGGCGCATAAACAGATAAGAAAAGGTACTGGTAAGAAAAGATAATGGTAAGAAGCGATAATGGTAAGAAACGATAATGGTAAGAAACGATAATGGTAAGTAAAGATAATGGTAAGAAACGATAATGGTAAGTAAAGATAATGGTAAGAAACGATAATGGTAAGTAAAGATAATGGTAAGTAAAGATAATGGTAAGTAAAGATAATGGTAAGTAAAGATAATGGTAAGTAAAGATAATGGTAAGAAACGATAATGGTAAGTAAAGATAATGGTAAGTAAAGATAATGGTAAGAAACGATAATGGTAAGAAAAGATAATGGTAAGTAAAGATAATGGTAAGAAACGATAATGGTAAGTAAAGATAATGGTAAGAAAAGATAATGGTAAGTAAAGATAATGGTAAGAAAAGATAATGGTAAGTAAAGATAATGGTAAGAAAAGATAATGGTAAGTAAAGATAATGGTAAGAAAAGATAATGGTAAGAAACGATAATGGTAAGTAAAGATAATGGTAAGTAAAGATAATGGTAAGAAAAGATAATGGTAAGTAAAGATAATGGTAAGTAAAGGTAATAGTAAGAAACGATAATGTAAGAAACGATAATGGTAAGTAACGATAATGGTAAGTAAACGTAATAGTAAGAAACGATAATGGTAAGTAAAGGTAATGGTAAGAAAAGATAATGGTAAGAAACGATAATGGTAAGTAAAGGTAATGGTAAGAAAAGATAATGGTAAGAAACGATAATGGTAAGTAAAGATAATGGTAAGTAAAGGTAATGGTAAGTAAAGGTAATGGTAAGTAAAGATAATGGTAAGTAAAGATAATGGTGAGTAAAGATAATGGTAAGTAAAGATAATGGTAAGTAAAGATAATGGTAAGTAAAGAGTAAAGATAATGGTAAGAAACGATAATGGTAAGTAAAGATAATGGCAAGAAAAGATAATGGTAAGAAACGATAATGGTAAGTAAAGATAATGGTAAGTAAAGAAAATGGTAAGAAACGATAATGGTAAGTAAAGATAATGGTAAGTAAAGGTAATGGTAAGTAAAGATAATGGTAAGTAAAGATAATGGTAAGTAAAGATAATGGCAAGTAAAGGTAATGGTAAGAAACGATAATGGTAAGAAAAAGTAATGGTAAGAAAATATAATAAGAAAAGGTAATGGTAAGAAAAGGTAATGATAAGAAAAGGTAATGGTCAGAAAAGGTAATGATAAGAAAAGGTAATGATAAGAAAAAGTAATGGTAAGAAAAGGTAATGATAAGAAAAGGTAATGATAAGAAAAGATAATGGTAAGAAAAGATAATGGTAAGAAAAAGGTAATGATAAGAAAAGGTAATGGTAAGAAAAGGTAATGGTAAGAAAAGGTAATGATAAGAAAAGGTAATGGTAAGAAACGATAATGGTAAGAAATATAATGGTAAGAAAAGATAATGGTAAGAAATGATAATGGTAAGAAAAGGTAATGGTAAGAAAAGGTAATGGTAAGAAAAGATAATGTATTGTAAATAACGATAATGGTAAGAAACGATAATGGTAAGTGAAGGTAATGGTAAGGAAAGATCATCATAAGAAACGATAATGGTAAGAAAAGGTAATGTTAAGAAAAGGTAATGGTAAGAAAAGATAATGGTAAGAAAAGGTAATGGTAAGAAAAGATAATGTTAAGAAAAGATAATGGTAAGAAAAGACAATGTTAAGAAACGATAATGGTAAGAAAAAAGGTAATGTTAAGAAAAGGTAATGTTAAGAAAAGGTAATGGTAAGAAAAGGTAATGGTAAGAAAATGTAATGGTAAGTAAAGACAATGGTAAGAAAAGACAATGGTAAGAAAAGATAATGGTAAGAAAAGATAATGGTAAGAAAAGATAATGGTAAGAAAAGATAATGGTGAGAAAGGATAACAGTAAGAAAAGATAATGTAAGAAAAGATAATGGTAAGAAAAATAATGGTAAGAAAAGGTAATGGCAAGAAAAGACAATGGTAAGAAAAGATAATGATGAGGAAAGAAAATGGTAAAAAAAGATATTGGTAACAAAATATCATGATGAGAAAAGGTAATGGAAAGAAAACATAATGATGAGAAAAGATAATGTAAGAAAAAGGTAATGGTATCAAAATATAATGATGAGAAAAGGTAATGGTAAGAAAAGATAATGATGAGAAATGAGAAAAGGTAATGGTAAGAAAAAATAATGATGAGAAAAGGTACTGGTAAGAAAAGATAATGGTAAGTAAAGATAATGGTAAGTAAAGGTAATGATGAGAAAAAGTAATGGTAAGAAAATATAATGATGAGAAAAGGTAATATAATGGTAAGAAAAGATAATAATGAGAAAAGGTAATGGTAAGAAAATA
>JAXRKP010000324.1:162500-167500 GCA_037039925.1 Doris montereyensis | reverse complement strand
ACTACAACTACAACTACTACTACTACTGCTACTACTGCTGCTGCTGCTACCACTACTACTAGCACTACTACTACTGCTACTACTTCTATGTATGTGCATGCATGTGTATGTATGTGTATGCATGTATGTATATGTATGTGTGTATGTATGTGTGTATGTATGTATGTATATGTATGTTTGTATGTATTTGTATGTATGTATGTATGTACATATGTATGTATGTATATATGTATATGTATGTATGTATGTATGTGTATGTATGTGTATGTATGTATGTATGTATGAGTATGTATGTATGTATGAATATGTATGTATGTGTATGTATGTATGTATGTATGTATGTATGAATATGTATGTATGTGTATGTATGTATGTATGTAAGTATGAATATGTATGTATGTGTATGTATGTATGTATGTATGAATATGTATGTATGTGTATGTATGTATGTATGAATATATCTATGTATGTGTATGTATGTATGTATGTATGTATGTATGTATGTAAACAAGGGTGCTTCCTTCCTCACCACCATATTCAAATAGGTCTGTTCAACGTAGCACCTGACGTGGGGTGTTTCGTCCCATGGATATCGCTGCGACTCAAACCCGAGGCACAGTGTTATACCCAATATCTTCACTAGCCGTGTCACTTACTGTAAGTCTCGTGCTACACACACAGGCACTCTACTGTAAGTCTTGTGCTAACACACACACACACACACACACACAAGCGGCATAATTATTCATGTGCTTATCAATAGCAAAACAAAAAAGCCAGGCGAAAAAGCCACCCATACATACAATTATATGTGGCCACGTAGTTAAAACATTTGGGTATAGTTGATAAGTGTTTGTCTGTCTGTCTGTCTCTCTTTTGTCTCTGTTTCACTCTCTCTCTTCCTCCTTCCCTCCCTCCACCCCCACCCTTACCCTCTTCTCTCGCTATCTCTTTCTCTTTCTCTCTGTTTCACTCTCTCTCTTCCTCCTTCCCTCCCTCCACCCCCACCCTTACCCTTCTCTCTCTATTCTTTCTCTCTCTCTCTCTCTCTCCTCTCTCTCTCTCTCTCTCTCTCTCTCTCTCTCTCTCTCTCTCTCTCTCTCTCTCTCTCTCTCTCTCTCTCTCTCTCTCTCTCTCTCTCTCTCTCTCTGTCTCTCTGTCCGTCTGTCCGTCTGTCTGTCTGTCTGTCTGTCTGTCTGTCTGTCTGTCTGTCTGTCTGTCTGTCTGTCTGTCTGTCTCTCTCTCTGTCTCTCTCTCTCTCTCTCTCTCTCTCTCTCTCTCTCTCTCTCTCTCTCTCTCTCTCTCTCTCTCTCTCTCTCTCTGTGCTGGTCTCCGCATCTGTATCTCTGTTTCTGTCACGCGTCCTGATCTATGGGACCAATCAAATCTCAAAGGTTTGAAAACACAAGCAATATTGCCAAAGTAAAATATCCAATGTTAAATGTTCTCGACAATTTTCAAATATCTGCATGAAACAACTCGGAAATATGGAAAGAAGTAGCTATTCTCTAATCTTCTTTTCTTTAAAAAAAATTCTTCAACATCTTCCATCTTATCTGTCATAAAATGTTCTTCAAGAACCATTTCAATCTGCCTATAGCACAACCGTCATCGGTATTAAAAAACACATCAGCCCCTAATATATGGTCAGCATTTAAAAACACATTACCCCCCCTAATACATGGTCAGCATTTAAAAACACATTACCCCCCCTAATATATGGTCAGCATTTAAAAACACATTACCCCCCTAATATATGGTCAGCATTTAAAAACACATTACCCCCCCCTAATATATGGTCAGCATTTAAAAACACATTACCCCCCTAATACATGGTCAGCATTTAAAAACACATTACCCCCCTAATACATGGTCAGCATTTAAAAACACATCAGGCCCCCTAATATATGGGGTCAGCATTTAAAAACACATCAGCCCCCCTAATATATGGTCAGCATTTAAAAACACATTACCCCCCTATTACATGGTCAGCATTTAAAAACACATTACCCCCCCCCTAATATATGGTCAGCATTTAAAACCACATTACGCCCCCTAATACATGGTCAGCATTTAAAACACATCAGGCCCCTAATACATGGTCAGCATTTAAAAACACATCAGGCCCCTGATATATGGTCAGCATTTAAAAACACATTACCTAATACATGGTCAGCATTTAAAAACACATCAGGCCCCCCTAATACATGGTCAGCATTTAAAAACACATTACCCCCCTAATATATGGTCAGCATTTAAAAACACATTACCCCCTAATACATGGTCAGCATTTAAAAACACATCAGGCCCCTAATACATGGTCAGCATTTAAAAACCCATCAGGCCCCTAATACATGGTCAGCATTTAAAAACACATCAGGCCCCCTGATACATGGTCAGCATTTAAAAACACATCAAGCCCCCTAATATAGGGTCAGCATTTAAAAACACATCCGCCCCCCCCCCCTGATACATGGTCATGTTTAAAAATACATCAGCCCCCTAATATATGGTCAGCATTTAAAAAACATCGGCTCCTCTAATATATGGTCAGCATTAATATATAGTCAAAAAAAACAACATAGGCTCTGATATATGGTCAGCATTTAAAAAAACATTAGGCCTCCTGATATATGGTCAGCATTTTAAAAACACATTAGGGCTCCCTGATATATGGTCAGTATTTAAAAACACATTAGGCCTCCTGATATATGGTCAGCATTTAAAACACATTAGGCCTCCTGATACATAGTCAGCATTTAAAAAACACATTAAGCCTCCTGATATATGGTCAGCATTTAAACACATTAGGCCTCCTGATATATGGTCAGCATTTTAAAAAACACATTAGGCCTCCTGATACATAGTCAGCATTTAAAAAACACATTAGGCCTCCTGATATATGGTCAGCATTTAAAAAACACATTAGGCCTCCTGATATATGGTCAGCATTTAAAAACACATTGTACTCTGTATAATACCATTTATGAAAAAGACATTAGGCCTCTAATACATAGTCGGTATAAAAAGACATTAGCCCCTAATACATAGTCGGTAGTTAAAAAGACATTAGCCCCTAATACATAGTCGGTAGTTAAAAGACATTATGCCCTAATACATAGTCGGTAGTTAAAAAGACATTAGGCCCCTAATACATAGTCGGTAGTTAAAAAGACATTAGGGCCCTAATACATAGTCGATATCTAAAAAAACATTAGGCCCTTAATACAAGGTCGGTATTTAAAAAACATATTAGCCCTAATACAAGGTCGGTATTTAAAAAACATATTAGGCCCTTAATACAAGGTCGGTATTTAAAAACATTTACACGGTCGGTATTTAAAAAAACATTAGGCCCGTAACACAAGGTCGGTAAATAAAACACATTAGGCCCGTAATACAATGTCGTTAAATAAAAACACAGGCCCCTAATACAAGGTCGGTATTTAAAAAACGCATTAGGGCCCCTAATATAAGGTCGGTAAATTAAAAACACATTAGGCCCCCTAATAGAAGGTCGGTATTTAAAAACACATTAGGCCTCCTAATACAAGGTCGGTATTTAAAAAACACATTAGGCCCCTAATAAAAGTTCTGTATTTAAAAACACATAAGGCCCCAACAATACATAGTCGGCATCTATAAAAACATTAGGCCCCTAATACAAGGTCGGTTTTAAAAACACATTAGGCCACCTGATACATACTGGTATCTATAAACAGACGTTAATCCATACGTACATACATACATTATACATACATATATACATGCATACATATATAAATACATACATAGATAGACCAATCCATCCATACATCCATCCATATGTCTATCCACCCATCCATACATACATATTACATACATACATACATACATACATACATACATACATACATACATACATACATTTAAATATTTACATAAATCATCCCTCTATACATACACACATACGTACATGCATACATGCATACACACATACATAGATACATACGTACATATGTACATACATACATGAATACATACATACTACATACATACATACACATGCATACGTGTATACATACACACATACATAGATACACTACATCCACCCTTCCATAAATCCATATACCCATCCATACATACATACGGAAATCCATACATACATACATACACACATACATGCATACATACATACATACGGAAATCCATACATACATACATACAAATCCATACATACATACATACGGAATACATACATACATACATACATGCATACATACATACATACGTAAATCCATACATACATACAAAAATCCTTCCATCCATCCATACGGAAATCCATCCATACATGGATACATGGATATCCATCCATCCATACATACATACATACGGAAATCCACCCACACATACATACATACGAAATCCATCCATCCATACATACATACGAAATCCACCCATACATACATACATACGCAATCCATCCATCCATACGGAAATCCATCCCTCCATACATACGGAAATCCATACATACATACATACGGTAATCCATACATATATACATACGGAAATCCATCCATCCATCCATCCATACACTAATCCATAAATCTAACATTCTATCCATCCATCCATCCATCCATACATACGGAAATCCATCCATCCATCCATCAATCCAGACATCCATCCATAATGTATCCATACTAAATCCATCACATCCATCCATCCATAATCCATTCATCCATACATACTATCCATCCATCCATCCATCCATCCAAATCCATCCATCCATCCACCCATACAATCCATCCATCCATCCATCCATACATATGAAATCCATCCATCAATCCATCCATCATCTAATCCATCCATCCATCCATAACATTCATCCATCCATCCATCCTTCCATCGGATTAATCCATCCATCCATCCATCCATACATACGGAAATCCATCCATCCATCCATTTATCCATCCATCCATCCATCCATCCATCCTTCCATCTAACATTCTATCCATCCATCC